>APFE031363382.1:0-29748 GCA_000404065.3 Pinus taeda
GAAGGACCAGGACACTATGCCCATTATTACACTAACCATACACATCTATTGTGCAGGTATTTCACTCTATTTGATCATGAAATGGAACATTGTCCTACACTGATACCAAGGATACGTGACAAAGGGATGCTACCCCCTCAACCGACTCATAACCTGCAAATGATGAGGTCTAAGCTGCGTGAAGAGGATCTGAATGTAAGTATAGTGCTCCAAAGTGGAATCACAATAGGAGATGACAAAGGGAAACATCCTGAGAAAAACACATTGGTTCACAAAGCTCCAACGAAGGAGACAGAGTTAAATTTGGAGCGTGCACGTGAAACATTCATGGAGGCGAAGAAGAGCTTCATAGAGGCCTCCACCTCAGGGAGCAAGGATAAGCCTGATCAGGAGATGGACCCTTCTATGCTAACAACCTTCCTGGAAACTTGTATGAAGTTACTATATGATAAAAAGGTTGTGAAGGGACTATAGGAGCTTATAAACAAATGCGCCGGAAACACTCTAGGTGAGCTACGTGTAGTATGAAAAATTGATAAGCATAAAAGAAGGACGGGACAGGAGATGCGATTGACTGTGCCAATAGGAGAGTATGAGATGGATCATGTTATCTTGGACCTGGGGTCAGACACGAACGTCCTACCAAAGCAGACATGGGAATGGATGGGGAGACCCGCACTGTAATGGTCTCTGATTCATCTAAGAATGGTGAATCAACAGAATATCATCCCCATGGGACGGCTGCAAGGGGTGACTATAGATATTGAAGGAGCAAGTGCACTGGATGACTTTGAGTTAATAGAAATTGTGGATGATAGAAACCCCTACCATGTGCTCCTAGGAATTTATTGGGCTACTGATATGAACGAGGTAATCAACCTAAATAAGTGAAAGATGATATTTGAAAAGAAATCTCTCTGCATCATAGTACCCCTAGATCCTGCTGAAATATCGTGCTATACTGAATTGGTCCATGATTATGAGAGTGATGACGATCTGGACTGTATCTATAAGATAATAGCGCGAGAACAAGATTGGGTGAATCCAACATGGGATGGACGAATTACATGGGATCGTGAGAGTTCCTATACCTCAGACTTTGATGAAGAATTAGAGCACTAGAAGAATTAGTTACATGAAGTAACTACACTGATCTGTAACATGATGACCCAGTTATTGCGATGTATGTCATCAGATGTAAGAAATATGCCTACTTAAGATGGCCTAAATGATGTAGATATCCTTTTGGATGCATTTGAGAGGGAGGTACTAGAAAATTAGTGCTTCCAGGCATTGGACAGGGCATTGCACGCTACGTCTGCAAGATGGTGGGGTACGCACAAGCAAAGCTTTGATGATTAGTGCGAATGTAGGAGGATGATGAGAACATACTCTAGGAACCTGAAGGTATGAATAACAAACAAATATGATGGGCAGGATGATCCATGCGCGCACTTGGCCAAATGGCTCAGGCTTATGCAGAGAAGCCCTAACCTGAATGGGTGCACTTGTTTTGTCACACCCTGGATGTCGTCCTGATGAACTGGTATGTAGAAATAGAGCTCCACCATGGTACAAGTGAATGGGATATTCTGCGTGAAGGATTTATACTAACATTTAGCTTTGAAGATGGCTTTCACTATATTGATAAGGTGCTACAAGAGGTGAAAGCAACAATCTTTAGGATACCACAGGATCCTTTAGATCTGATTTAACCGGAGTGGGCTACTCAACTGAGTCACGCACTAGAATTATATAATGTTACCACTAAAGAAGAAGATGAGGATCTGTGAAATATTAACATCCCCAAAACAGAAGGTCATCGCAAGGTTGAACGACTACAAATTGAGAATCCTAATATAACAACGTCGCTGAAAACAAAACAGGTGAACATTGGTACAGAGACAGAGCCGAAATTCACAAAAAATTGGAGATTACTAGGATGAAGTGATGGTGGATAAGGTTGCTTAATTTCTCCCCGAATACCAGGATTTATTCCCTACCAAGTTTACAGATCTAAAAGGGAAAATTAGAGACCTAAGTGTTATGAAGATCACGTTGAAACCCGACGCGAAGCTGGTTAAGCAAAGACCTTACCATCTCAATCCAAAGTATAAGGAGAAGGTCCACTTAGAGTTAGATAAGATTCTCACAGTAGACATCATTGAGCCTATGGAAGAATTTGACTAGGTAAGCCCAATGGTGGCACAGGATAAGAAGTAGAAGGATCAAATAAGGATATGTGTGGATCTCAGAAATCTGAATGATGCTTGCATACATGATCCTTTCCTGACTTCGTTCACTGATGAAGTGTTGGAAATTGTAGGTGGCCAGGAAGCATATTCCTTCCCTGATGGGTTCTTGGGGTATCACCAAATCAAAATCGCACCAGAGGATAGGAGCAAGAAAATCTTTGCTACTGAGTTTGTTTGTTTCCAGTACACTATAATGCCATTTGGGTTGAAGAATGTGCTTGCGATTTTCTCACACATAATCATTGTTGCATTCTAGGAGTTTATTCATAAGTTCCTGGAGGTATACTTTGATGATTGGATTGTGTTTGGACTAGTGAAGCACCATGTAGGAAGCTTGCACCTAATGCTGGATACCTGTCGAAGATACCAGATCGCGGTAAAACTGAAGAAGTGCCCATTTTGTGTTCCTTTTGGCACACTGCTAGGGAATGTGGTTTGCAGGTAGGTACTGATGGTATATCATACGGAGATTGTGGTGATACTAAACTTGGAAGCCTCGAGTAGTGTGAAACAGTTGTGCACTACCCTAGGACATACAGGATATTATGAAAAGTTCATCAAAGGCTATGCCCAGATCACCACGCCTATGGAGAAGTTGTTAAAGAAGGATGTCACATTCTATTGGAATGAGGAATGTAAGAGGGTCCTGGATGTATTAAAATAAAAGATGGTCACTGCACCGATTTTAGTCTTCCTCGATTGGAAGAAGGAGTTTCCTGTACACATCAACGCGTCATTTACAGCACTGGGAGTAGTAATGACATAGCCTAGTGGACAATACTTTGACCATCCTATAACATTCACAAGTAGAAGGTTATCTAAGGAAGAAAAGAACAATTCCACAACCGAGCACAAAGGGTTAGCCATGGTATACGCACTCCAGAAGTTTAGACACTACTTGCTGGGAGGCCATTTTAAGATGTACACAGATCATTCCACACTTAAGTACTCAGTAAATAAGCCTGTGTTAGGGGGGAGAATCTACAAGTGGTTGATATTGTTCTAGGACTATGATTTTGAAGTTATTGTGAATCTTGGATGACCGAATGTGGTACCAGACCATCTATCACACATCAAAATAGGGGAAGAGCCCACTGATTTGGAGTAGGGATTGCCTCACGCACATATATTTGCAGTGTGGGTCGCAGATGGATATTTTGAGAATATAATACACTTCCTAACAATAGGAACTACCCCATAGGGATACATCGTCCAAAAGAAAAAGGACTTATTGTTGCACATGGAAGAGTTTTCTGTCATTGTTGGGCATCTATACAAGATGAGATCTGATGAGATATTGCGATGATATGCACCCAAGTTTGAGAGGAGAAGCATCCTCACAGATGCTCATGGGGGTGTCGCAGGAGGAAATTATGTAGGGAGAGAAATTGCACAAAAGATTATACACATAGGGTTATGGTGATCAACCCTCCATTAGCATTCAAAAGCTTACTACAAAGCGTGTGATGCATGTCAAAGGACTGGCATGCCATCGCAGAGGGATGATATGCCTTTGAATCTAGAAATGACATTGCAACCCTTTGAGAAGTGGGTGATATATTTTGTGGGACCCATTCAACCCTAATGAAATACAACAGCAAGGTACATTATCGCCGCAATAGAGTATTTGACTCATTGGGTGGAGGCACAACCTGTGAAGGATTGTACAGGTGCGACTGCTGCAATGTTCCTCTTTGAGTATGTACTAATGCGATTTGGCTATCTAAATATATTGATGAGTGATCATGGTACGAACTTTCTAAATGAGGTTATTAGCACGTTGATGGAGGAATTTCAGGTATATAACTAGAAGAGCATGCCTTATCACCCATAGACTAATGGGACAGTGGAATAATTCAATAAAGTGTTGGAGAACCCACTGACCAAGGTTTGTAATGCTTAGCGAAGTGATTGGGACCCACGCATACCTACAGTTCTATGGGCTTATCGAACATGCAAGAAGTTGACTGGACAAACTCCCTTTAGGCTTATTTATGGTGTTGAAGAGGTAATGCCTACGGAATATATTGTGCCCAGTCTATGCATAGCAGTGCTCATGGGTATGACGAATCGCGAAGCCCTAGAAAAAAGGTTCACATAGCTGAATGAGCTTGAGGAAGAAAGATTTCTAGCTAGATTTCACCAACTGGTCCAAAAGAAGCGTGAAAAAGAATGGCATGATCGACACATTAAGCTGCACACCTTTAACGTAAATGACCTGGTTTTGTTATATGACAACAAGTTTGATAAATTTCCAAAGAAATTAAGAATCCACTGATTAGGGTCCTATGTCATTAAGGAAATTACCAATGAAGGAGAGGCACAACTAGTCAAATTGAATGGATATCCCTTCCAATGAAAGGTGAATCGTAGTCAACTGAAGCCATACACCAGTGGTCTGGCCATCTGACTAGATGAAGGTAACACAGTCTTAGCACTCCGGGCAGCTGAAAGGAGGTGCGGGACTATAAACTACACTGCTCGGGTTGGGGAGCTGCACGATTGGAGGATTGCATGAAGCAAGGAAGTGTCACAAGGTTCACGATAGTGTGAAGGGAGCTATGCTACCCATGGAGAAATAGCGCAGGTCGGCCAGAAAGTGACTGTTAAAGTCACTGATAATGATTTCATGATAGAAATGCAATCAAATGGAGTAGGCGGCCAACATTTAAGACCAAATTTATGGCTCATATCCTTGAAAATATGCCGCCAATCTGGCATTAATGAACCGAATTTTGGGGAATAGTCAGATTTGAATTCAAAATGCCATATAAATTACAAGTGGTTGTCCAGAAAAAAGCACTTGGAATTGTGAGAATTGAGTTGTTGAGATCTCAAGAAGCTTTTGATAGCTAGTAAAGTATTTGAGACATTACCGAAGGAGACACAAGAGTTCCTGTAGAAAATCATGTTGGCACCCATAAAAGCCATAGATACTGAAGCGGAGGAGTCTGTGCTAGAAGTTGAGATGGAGGCAAAAGTATCTACTCCAGAGGTTGTTGAGGTACTAGAGAAAGTCCCTAAATCACCGAGAACATCGAAACCAAAGCCGACCCCAACCAAGGAGACCATGAAGGATAAAAAGGGAAAGCATCCTACCATACTGGTGCACACATCACCAAGGATAAACCCAATGAAAGCCACCACAAAGGAGAAAGGAAAGGCCATAAATTTGGAGTGGGAGGAGGAAGACATTGAATACATCCCGATGGATGATGAGGATGTGGGAGTCGAAGTAGAGGAGGTTGAAGCCTGAGGTGCAGACTCTATTATTTGATTGCCTGAGTAAGTACCTCCGAGCAAACCCAAGACGAAGGTGTTGAAAGACATCGATGAGAGCAAGAACCCCTTGCAAACCCCTCTGCTATCAACTGAGATTGTTTTCGAGGGCCACGCTTGGCATGGATGCTGCTACTAAAACTTGAGGACTGGGACTTGGCTGATCACAAGAATTTCCCACACCTGGAGACTGAGTAGCTGATGCACCACATTATTGATATGAATACTAGAATGACTGCATTGGATCTATGGAGGTGGCTTAGAGGAGTAGACAAGGTGGCTTTAGGTACTACACTACAACCACACCCCGGTGACAGTATTGGTCATCAAGTAGTTGTTGTGCTTGGTGCAAGATGGTTGTCTATGGTTGGAGGATCCAATACCTATCACAAACAAATTGATTCACCGGATAACGTGATTGCCTTACGTAGCAAAGAATGTGGCCATGATATTTGGCGGAAAAGGTGGTGAACAGGCCCTCACGGAGTCTATGAAGGAAAAGTTAAAAATGGTGAAGAAGTCACCTAGATATGCTATATCCAGCATCTGTGACCCTGTTTTGAAGGTAGCCACACATATCTTAGCAAGGAAGGTGATGAAGAAGTATCGCATTGATGAGGTGTTGGCAGCTATCGTGGTGCTAGGAGCCCAATGCGCCGAAGGAGTCCAGTTCAACTAGTCAGACTACCTTCATGGTGAGTTCCTCGCAAACTATCATGAAGCACAAAAGCTCAGTAAGACGTTCCACTACACATGGCTCTTGTTGTCAATTGTTTTGGTAGTGTGGGAGCCAGCTGATAGTTAGTTCCCTTTGGTTGCACCAGACCTCCTAGAAGTAGTGAAGTACACTTCACTATGGACAACCAAGGATGTGAAGTGAGTCAAGGACAACAAGATCTTCTAGATCTTGATGGAGATGAACATCCACATGGCTATCAATGGTAAACTACAGTTGTCACCTACGATGTATGCCAACCTGCAGGGCTATGCAGAATTTAAAGAATACTATAATCATGTATCCATCAGGGTGCAGAAGGACCCTACGCAGAAATGGTACAACTTGCCTTATCTGGCAATGAATGATGCCATTGATGCAATACTTGATCAATGGTCGGTAGAATGGTGCTCTAGAACATACTTAGCAGTAGGAGAAAGCAAGTCCACTGCGCAGAAAAATAAAAAGGAGGTCAGGCTTAAGATGACACAACTAGCCGATAAGAGGAAAAAAGAGGTTGTTGATAAGGCCCAGGTGGAGCACAAGTCCGCATAGTAGACAACAAATCAGACACGTGGGTTAGAGCAAGGATCTAACAAAGGTGTGCATTTTCCTACACCTAAGATAGAGGAGGAGACAGATGAGCAGCATGGCGTAGACCCACATGAGACGTCCTCCCGCATCAAGTGCCCAAGGGAACCAAAGAAAGAAGTGTCCTGGAAGAAATCAAAGGCTAACATGACATCACTAGACCCTATCATACTGACAGATGAGATCTGCATGATATCGGTGACGCAGTGAGGGATGTCAGTGTGGGGGCCCTACAACAATTTAAGCAGCAGTAGCAAACAATCTTGGGGGATATCTAGACAAGTTTGCAGGAGTTGTAGACCCGTGCATTGCAGGCTGGCATGGTGTCTACCATCCTTACCATCAACACTTCAAAGGCTATCAATATGCTCTGTGAAAAGGCCTTTAATTTGATAGTGTTGCCTAATGGAGCACTAACCACAGAGAATGAAGTTAACAGGCCCAATGTCAGTGACCTAAATGGTGTAGGGTTGAATCTAGCAGTGCTCCCACATGAAGCACTCCACCTCTTGCAGGATGGAGTGATTACAGAGCTGAGGGCCCATGAGCACTGTGCCCTCCAGGTGATAAGTGAACAATGAATCAACAACGAGAATATGGTAGTCCAACAAGATTCTGCCATCGCCGCTAAGACCAAGGCAACCAACCAGAGCAAGAACATTATGTAGGTCGTCGAGGAGGCATGCCGAATGGTCCTGGAGTTGGCCATTCTGGAGGAGGAGTGATTCGAGGTGTGCATCTGCAAGCTGGCCATAGGGGTGCGTGACACTCATACTGAGATGTTGAGGGTTTAGTTGGAGTTGAAGCTGCAAATTACATAATTACAATTGAAGGCCCAACCTTCCACTCTGCCAGAAGTGAAGGAGCAACAATCGACAACTATCACAGAAGTAGTAGCGGTGGTGGAAAATGTAGTAGCAGACTTTATGCAACTATTTGAGTAGTCATTTGTGGTCTTGACATGCTTGCAAGAGGACCCCAATGTCCAGTGACTAGAGACGAAAGCACACGAGCTAAAATAGTGCTATAATGAGGTTAAGGGCAAATCAAGAACCATCGCGCTGACACAAAGAGTAGAAAAATTGCAGGAGGCTAAGTAGCTGAAGAACAGGTGGATGCAGCATTGCACAAGGAAGTAGTGTTGAAGGCAAGACTGAAGCCCTTGCTAGATGAGGCTTACAAAGTGACAGGATCTATTGAAGGCAAGCTTGCGACTCTGTAAGTGACACAACAAAAGCTTCATGAAGATAGTTTAGGAGCAGTGACCAAGTAGATGGTTGAAGACGTGAAGCGGGTAGCCACATAGTGCATAGTTAAGGTTGCAGTCATACGAGTCTAGCTGGAAGGTCTTCATGCAAAGACCTTCACACCTGATGAGTGACTCAAGGGCAAGTCATGATTTTTGTGTTAGGCGCCTGTTGGGAACGGGATCTATCGAGGACAGTTTTGGGGCAAAAGCCCATGATCTGGGTCGAATTTTGTTTAAACTTGTAAAGTCTCTGTGTTTTGTGGGCATAGAGCACGAATGTGTCATGAGTCATAAAGGGTTGTCTGCCCTTATTTTTGTAAAGAAAATTCGGCTGTAACAGATCTACCCATGGTTCGCTGACCATTGGATTGTATAAAAGGAGCTAAGTAAGTAAGCTCTAACTAGTAGTAATGGTTTTGAGTTAGATAGTCATAGCTCTGAAGTAAGAAGTCTAAGTTTTTGGTCATAGCATAGGTAGAGGCTCGACGACTGAGTGCACAGAGGCCTAGGGTGGAAGTTCGCAGCTGATTGTGTAGACCCTTGCAACTGTGTGCGTAGTGCGGATAGAGTCTGTAATCACTTGAAGATATCAATAAAGAGAATTATTCTGCAAATTCTGTGTCTTTTCTCCAATTAATGTATCTTGTCATTTTATGTATGAATTTCCTTTATAATTCTTATGTGATGTGCGAATGAATGTAATTACATTGGATAACTAAACACAAATAAGGTATCTGTTTACGCGGTGCTAACTGTGATTATCTAATAAGATAACTAAGATTCTTAAGATAACTTGATAATCTATGCAATACAGTGCCTTAACAACACAAAAGTGTTAGAAATGAAGGATAGGACTGCACAAATGTGAGTTGTACCCTTTCACGGAGCTACTGAAGGCAGGAGTATAGGGCTAGTTTGGCAAGCCCTAGAATGAAGTGACCTGTGCGGAAGTAGGAATAGAAGGAATAAACCAACATCATGACCATCTCAGGGTGCAGAAACTTGGTTCCAACATCTCCCCATATTGCTTCAGGTGAGACTTTGATCCACGCTCTACGGGCTAATGCCAAAAGGGCCAGTAGTGTAGGGATTTTCTTGGATTACTAATGTTGAACCTGGGTCAAGCCCCAACAAGCTGACACTTCCAAACCATTGCTATGAAGGATTACTTCTCATGACAAGCGATATAGAACAAGATCTCATTTATTTTATCTAATCATTAATTGCCACTTCTCTGTTTCTAAGTCCTCAATCCTACATTCACCATATTGTCCAAGCCTTTATGTCCCTCTTTGAGGTTGTTTCATAATTTTGGCTATGTAGCGTTACTATATTCTGAGGTGGCTCTTGCTTCATGACAAGGCATATGATATTTTGGGAGTTAGATATCAACATGACCATGGGGATAGCAACACCTCTTCTGATGATTGAAACAACAATCGAGGTTTAAAGGAAAGTATTGTGCAGCCTATAGCTACCTCAACTCATAGATGGGCCACAATTCTTGAACTCACCAAACTAGCAATCTGGATTGCTACAACCACTGCTTCGAGAAATTCAACAACTTGGCTAGCTCTATAGTTTTAGACAATGATTTTGATCCCATGCAACTATCTGTTGGTCAAATTCCATGTACTTCCTTGTGAATCTATGTCTTATTAGTATCTGATGTGAAATTCTATTTCATTTTTCTTAACAAACATCCTAGTCAAGCATTGTCTACACAACCTCAAAATCTTGAACTTTTGCTATTGGCCTAGTTTCCCTTTGGGTGGACCAATAGCTAATAATCTTGTGATATATAATTTTCTAAGGAACTAATAGAAAGTTTCAAATTTCAAAATATATATATATATAAATAAATAAATTAGTAATTGTCACAGTATGTGGTCAAGGAATACAGAGTGGTATTAGAGACAAAGTTTGCAACATTTAGGCCATATGGGTCAAACTACGTTATAGAGAAAATCATAGGTTGTGTGACAATTGTTTGAACAAAATTTATAGGGGTTAAATATGGATGAGTTCTCAATTCAAGATGAGATCCACAAGAATGATAAATATAGAGGGTAAACTTATGGTTGCAAGATTAGAATCAGTGAAGCGACTCATGAATTTCAGTAGCGGGAATGTTTAGATTCACACATACATAAATTATGAAAAATAAGTTTTATTTATGAGAAAGAAAAAATAAATTTTGAAATTAAAATTAATAAAAAAAAACTACAATGAAGTTCAAGGTGGCATTTGATATGGAATATGGACAAGGCCACGTGGGAACCAAAGGTATGGAAAGGCACCATCAATAATTTTATGACCCATTACCCAAGCAACAAGGATGCACCCAATAATAATATTTATCATTTGATGCAACAATCACAAACCAACAGATCTAATAGTTGGATTGAACACCATAAATGTTCATGTCATATTCCACCCAATGTAAATTATGGACTTTTGATCTATTTTTATCATGTCCATAAGATCCATTGGATGTGTAACTTCATTTTATCCCTAATGAAAATTAGATCCTAATGGGTGATCTAAGTCGTTGATGGAGAGAGATATTGGCCATCTGTAACCACCCTTCTCCCAAATTTACCCAAGTTCACTAGTCTACAAGGGTAAACATGTGACAAGGAGTTACTATGATATGACTCAACCTCCTAAGTATAGTTAAGGAAGTGGAATCAACAAATTGAAACTTTAAATACCTTCCTAAGGAACTACAAGACCCCCAAGAGCTAAACCAGCCCTCCAGTTGCCCAAACCATGAATCAGATTGTGTTTGCACTGACCTGGACTCCCAGTGGTTAGAATAGAACTTCCTAAATTCAACAAGGGCCTTCATTTGCATGCATAATCCTGCAAAGGAGGAGCTGCAATCCCAATTTCCCGGTTTTGTGCTTGTGACCACTGAATTTGTGCCACCTTTTCAGGGCTAGACTCCAAACCATTTCCCAAAACTTGATAGAACTCTCAAAATAAATAAATGACATAAATAAAAATCCTTTAACACAAAACTTGATCACGAAATTGACCTAACCAAGCCTAACCATGACATACATTTCATCAAACATATGGCACACATGTAATCTACAAGTCATGAATGCATATCTGAACATAGGAGTCTGAAACTTATTTGATATTCACCAAGAGGGTATAATTCCTTATCATAATAGCTTCAATAAAATTTATTATTCCATGCATTCATCAACCATTCATATATTCATCAAACATGTCAAGATCCATAGACAATTACATCATATAATCAACATATAACCTGCACATAAACCAACCTATAAACCAACAATAACCAACATATAAACCATGTAAACTCAACCATAATATCACCACCATCATCAATACATATTCTCATAGAGCACAATAGAAAATACCTCTTATTAATATATGAAAATACCAACCAAGTCAGGGACTTCCATGTACCACCCGACCATATATTGGGATAAACCAAAAAATATATTTCATCGAATCACCCCCACACCATATAACAAGCATGAATGTGTAATCTCATGGAATAAACCAAACAAAACCAAACTAGGTCTTCGATAGGTAAAACCACCTCAACCCTCAACCAATGATTCCACGTCATGGTTTAACATCACCAACCATCACTAGATCAGTCTCTACCTACATTTTACAAGGCTCCATAGAATTTGTTCCAATTAGGCTATAGGACTAGTAACTCAACCCACAACTATCACAAGGCTCTAAAGAATTTGTCTAACCAACGCTCCAAGGCTAGTAACTCAACCCAAGAGGGATCTAGAGCATTTTTCCAAACAAGGCTCGAGGACTAGTAACTCAACCCAAGTTTTTCTGAGCCTTCCAAAGTGTTTTTCCAACCAAGGCTCCAGGAAATAGTAACTCAACCCACATCCATAAGGAACATGAGCACTAATCAAAAAATAAATTAGAAAACGCACAACACCATGGCTATCCATGAAATCGAAAGGCTAGGAAAAACCTCTGTCAATCTAGGAAACTCTCCATGCCAATGATAGATCATAACTAAATAACCACATGCATATACCATGCATGCCAAAAATAATAAGAAAATCATACATGGAACTCAATTGTTGCAAATCAATCCCGCTCTAGTTGTTGATCTCGTTGTCCCGTTGCACTCATTCATTTTCCTTCTTCCTCCAAACCCAATGGAATACTAGAGTGCTCCAAGCATTCTCTAAGAATGCTCTAGGTGTGAGAGAATGAGAGAATAGAATAGAGATCCAACATTGAACTGAGAAAAGTCTATGAATAGGTCCTCAAAATTATTTTTTATCATTGAGGCCTCTATGTTCTTCATTTTCCTTCAATTTTCCTCACATGCAAATTCGTGACTATTCATCTCTCTTTTCTCTTATTTTCCTTTATTTTCATAATTAAATTCCAATTAATGCCTCTTTTCCTTTGCTAATTCCTTTGTTAGTTCTCTTAGTGGTAATAAACTGAAGTGATACCCCACTAGGATGTTTTTTCCAACATTCCACGTGTCCCATGCCCTTGGTCTTATTTTCCCTTTATTAACTTTATTACATGAATTTTTAACAAGGGTTGTTACAGAACTCTCCCCCTTGGGGGAACACTATCCTCAGTGTTCAATGACACTTATAAACCAGAAAAATCATATTATTTATGGAGCTTTATAACATGACTCATTGTAGTATTTACAATGACATCCTACTGAAACATGAAAATCATACCGTTTATTAGAGGTTTATAACACAAGTCATTATGAATTTTACAGCAACAACCACATATACTTATGCACAATTGCTTCAAGCAACAAATAAAAGGATTGCCTATGGAGCTTTATAAACACAGCTCGATACAATATTCACAATAATATACACATATACACATATGTAGATTTTCTCAACTTGCAAATAAAAGGATATGGTTCCTACGTCATTCAACAAGGGAATCCAAAGGCTCACACCTCCACCTTAAAAGTAATTCTAGGGTTCACCTCCTTCCCAGGAAGTCTAGAATCCACTTCCATAATCAAAGTCTTCATCCAATGTCCATCACTAAAATCCTTGTGCTACTTGTTCTCTTAGTGAACAATTAGCAGCTCATTGTTCCAGGGCTCACGCCCAACATTCTTCTGATTCCATCTCGCAATGCTAATGAAAAAAAAAAAAATCATTCCCTGACCTTCCCTTATCTGATCCACATTCCATTTGGAAATTTGGTCACCCACCTTCCAAGTTTCAAGGGCATCCCCCTTTCAACTATATAGTCCCTTGGGTGACTAATCCCTTAGCAAGGTTTCCTCACATCAGAAGGCCAAAAACCAAGGCATATCCCTACCACAAAACCATCATACCAGTCATATCATGCTCATGGAAATCAATGGAAACTATTGGGTACGAGTGTCCCATAATGGCCCTACTCTTGAAGTGCTTTACCAACATATTATTTCCTATTCCATTTCCTTTTTCCACTACCGCTAATTTTTGAACTCAGTGTCATCCACCTAAACCATGCATTTTCATCCATGATTTCTTGTACCAAGCACATAATTCCCATCAGCTTCAAAATAAATTCAAATCATACCCCATTGGTGGATCGTCAATAAGGTACACCTACAACTCTGTTTACTTCCTATCACAACAAGTCAAAGTAGCTCTTTGATCAAATCATCATGTATAAACATATCAAATCCAGTTAGTTGAAAATGTAACCGTCATAAACTAGAATATGAATCATATGTAACCATCATAAACCAAAATCATAGATCACATGTAATTGTCATAAGTTAGAGTCATAGATCACATGCATAATTAAACTGAAATTAAAGATCAATACTTATCCTTTAGCCAATTCTCTACTTTTTCCTTTGTCCTTTATCCGTAGACACACTGAATCGGTTTCCACATCCATAAATTACCTAGTGCCTTCTCTTATCTTCAATCATGTACATGTACACATAGTGTACACCACATGCATACAACCACAAGTGGCATACAACACCACACAATACATATACCTACACCAAGTGTACACCACAACAAAATACATAAACCAACACATAGTGTACAACACAATACATATACATACACAAAGTACAACACAATGAATAACATGTCATGATACCATGACTACATGATGCACATACACAGTACCACATGTGCACAACATACCATGTATGACATGCACCCAATACCACATGTACAACATGTACAAAATACCACATGTATGCAACACTACTTGCAAAATGTGTACACAACATCACATGTACATAGCACCACCTGCACAACATGTACATAACACCACATGCACGCAACACCACCTGTGCAATGTGCACATAGCACCTCGTGCACATGGCGCCACATGTACAACATGTACACAATATCACATGCAGACAACGCCTCATGTATAGCATGTACATAACACCACATGTACATATCACTGCATGTACAACATGTACTCAACACCATATATACACAAAAACATATGTACAATGCGTACACCACACCACATGCGAACAACACAACATGCACACAACACCACATATACAACATGTATACAACACCTACTATCCACAATACCACATATGCTGCTCATACACAATACCATATGTAAATAATGCCACATATACCATATGTACACAACACCCATATGCAACACGTATAAAATACTAGTGTTGCACATCCAAAGACCACACTGTCTCTAATAGGAAACCTTGCCTCTAGTGTCCTTCCACTATCCATGCTTGTCCCAACATGTTGTAGAGCAAATTTTCTTTCATTCTACTAATGTATCCTTCAGCATTACCTGTCATAGATAAACATACACATTGTATATATAAATAATATCAAATCATATCCACATGATACTAACCTCATATATCTTTCTAAGCTACTCTTCCCACTTGATTACTCATAAGACCAAGAACCTCTTCATTCCATTCACCTACATAATCAATCATTCCACCCGAAGCATGATCCTTGGTGACCTTATCAAACAACAACATACATACATATATCTACATATAAACACTCGCATAAAATAACCATGATCCTTGAAGATACTATTAGACTGACATACGTACATACATATGTACATATATAGACATCAACATAATCATAATTACAACACAATTACAAAAGGAAAAGAACCTCAACTCATTTTGAAAACATCCCATGCTTTTACAACAACACAAAATAATGAACTACCTTTAGTTGATAGGGAAAGCAGAATAGTAGATACAAAATTAGAATTTGACCTCTATGAACTTCAAAATTGGGTTTTCAAATATTTTAAGATACTACTAATGAATTCTATTTGTGGGAATCAGTTTTACCCTAGTTTATATTCCCTCATACTCATCCCTTTTTAGCATTCGTGGTATGATGTTTAGATAGGTACTTGCCTAGTGAAAATGCCATAATTTCTCAAAATGGTGAAACCGTATTTTATGTAACCCCTGATTCCATACTGAAAGATCTATGTATATCTATTCCCATTTCTCTACACCAATTATCCAATGAAGTCCACATACAAATCTATCAAAAAATAACATTTGGAAAAATAATTTATACTTTTGAAATATCCATGCTTGACAAAACTGGTATCCCCACTCACAGTTTGCCCTACCCTTCACAAGTGTTTCTATAATTTTAAGGACAACTTACATCTACTTTGTGTTTCCTTTTAGGGTACCAATGTGAACAAGAAGTGGATGAAGTAGTTCTAAGTTTTATGTCAACTTTTTGCACAAGAAACAACCTAGAAATCTTATTCAATTTTAGCCAATTTATCTTTGAAGCCATTCATGACCAATTTCTTAAATTTGGGGTTGATAAAGAATTTAAGTGTTAGTCTATCTTGGTTTATTTATTTTTATATTATCAGTTAGAAGGTTCCCAATACAATTCCAGATGTAGGATCTACAAGGACATCAGTGGTTTATGATTCATTGGACTTCATTGGTCATAAATAATTCTAAGGAATTTTCCTTCATTGATTTTGTGAAAAACATTATTTTTATATGTTACAGTTTGTTGATTAGTGGCACTCCACTTAGAATCTCCCTAGAAATAGAGATTATTATATAGCTCTGTGAACAAACAAAGTTAGGAGATTGGTATATGTACAAATATTTCACAGAAATTAGATTATATGGATGTGAGCTACCGCTGTATCAATTTCCATCCTTTCTTCCCATGTGTATTTTTCTCTTGAGTTCATCATAAAAAGCCTCAATTTAGATTAAGTGCATTTTTTTACAAGGAAACAAGCTTTGGTTAAGCTAAAATGCAAAGATAGGGCCATTTGTGATAAGTTTTAGGCGAGCAAACAAAGAGGTGGACCAATTGTTGGCACAAATGAAATTTACACTAGGGATTGATTGGCCATATGAGCCCATTGGAAGGATCTCAACCACTAATCTTCAACAACAGTCTACACCTTATTTTCATGTGTCTAAACCAAAGATAGAGAAGTTCACCAATAAGGAAACCTAAGAAGAAAATATTTTGCAAGGACTGGCAGAAGAGAAAACAACAGAGAAACTAATGGGAGAAAGAGTATTAGTTGCGCCTCATATGAAAGAAAAGGAACTTGAAAGGGATAGATCAAAGTCTACTAGAGTTAGAAATGGAATAATTCAAAGTATATAAGAGAAAGAAGACAAATAAAGGAGAGGGACCAATGTCAGAAACCGTGTCTTCTAATATGTCTTCAACAAATACTAAATTTGTTTAGGTGATCCTATTTTTAGAATGTAGGAAATGGATCTAGTGATAGAAAATATTCTCCTCCTTCTTCTTCTAACCAAAACATGTTTTATTTATAAATGAAGAAAAATAGTGAGCCTTTGAAGGACGTAACTTATTCCCAGTTGTGGAAGCAATCTTCTTCCACCAAAAAAGGTTGCTTTCAAATATTGACATTGAAAAAGGTGAATTCAAGTTAGCACTTCTTGAACCTAATATTTCTTGACCTAAATTTGTTGGATATTTTAAAACATTTTTTCTTTATTTCAATACTAAACAGATCCATCGTATAGTTCAGATTGATCTGCACAAAAAAAATGGTGAGACTATTTCTTCTACCCTCACTAACTTTACCTTCAATGTATCAAAATTGTAGAATTCTTTGAATAATACTCTTGCAGAGCTTAAAATGGAAAAAAACCTCTTCTTTGGCAAATGGCATTAAGATCAAATCATTGGAAGACCTTGTAATTAAATTAGGTTTGGATCCTAAAAATTTTGATGCAACTCAAGATATTATTAAGAAGAAGAATGAAGATATTAAAGCACTCAAGAGACGGTTGAAGTTTCCTACAACAAAGCATCCCCAAAAACAAGAGATTGGTGAATTAGAAAAAGAGAAGGAAGCTTTATTATCATTTATAATTAAACATAACCTAAAGATACAAGAGATGGAAGCAAAGATGGGAGAATTATTAAGAAAGAAGGAGAAAGTTGGTAGTATAGTGATTCCAACAGTAAAAACAGTTCCAACAGGAAATGACATTACAAAAAAATTGTTTGAAGCATTATCTTCTCTTTCTATAAAGAATGTTGAAATTAACAAATTAAAACAAAAATTTGATAGAGAAGAACAAAATAAAATCAAGTTACATAATTATTTAGTGGCTGAGATACATAAAACTTCAAATTTACAAAAGCAATTAGAAAATTATTTGAATAGTTATAATAGTGTTCAGTGTTTCTTAGAAGCCAAATAATAAATATGGATGGAATTCATGTCCTCTGTGTATGACATTTGGTGTTTTATTGATAATATAGTAGATCAAGAGGAGTTGCTAGAAATTGCGAAAGAATCCATTGATGAAATTAAAACAGAAATGGGAAACAAACCTACACATGCAAGAAAAATCATGAAATCTCTAAACAAAAATTTCACATAAGAGATTGAAGAATTAGGAATTGAAGACAAAACCTAATGATTCATTTACTCTAGAACACTTTTAATGAAGAAAACCCTGATACTAAAGACAAAGGAAAAATGTAAAAAATTGCAAGTACAAATTAATAAATTTTAGAGGAAAATTTCTATTCTGCAGCAAAGGCGTTTTCCATGCACAAGATCAAATAGTACCAAAGGATAAATATCAAAGATTATTAAATAGAGAAGCGTTGGATAGGTGAAAATTTGTTGTAATCAAGGGAGAATTTAGTGGTCGGAATCTACTTCAAATGTTAGCTCATGGTCTTTTCATTTTCTATGAAATCAAACATTTATTCATTATAAAACCTTCTTCTAAAAAGTATACTAAGGTAGATGAATCATATAGACATATGATTAATCTTGGTTACCCTATAGATGAAAAGTGGGAGAAGTTAGTCAAAGTATTTGGATAAGTTAAACCTATGAATGCAACATACTAACAACAAATCAAAGTCAACGAGGGTTTCCAGTAACAAAAAAAGGTAGTTCCAAATACATTTAACCCAGATGCAATAATAAGCACACAATTGGAGACATTTTTGGACAATCTTTTTATATTCTTAGCTAAATTTTTTTAAGAATTATCCAAATTTTTGAATAAAGAATTATTTTTTATGCACTCTATATATACCTTTATTATTTAATGAAAAAGGTTAATACCTTGAGAAACTATTAGTAATATTGTTGCAATACTTTCGACTTAAGGATAATAAAAGGGTTAAGGTTTCTACCTATGACAACATTTTTGCAATTGTGAGTGTTTTCCAGTGATTTCCATAATCTATTTTTGCATATATTTTAGGTAGTGTAGGACATTGGGAAGTCTTAGGCTGAATATTAGCATCCTCAACATCCCTAGAAAAGCTATTTTATATAGTGTGTAAATATTGAACAATATATTTAATTTGTAACCCATAAACCAATAGATGTTCCTTCTATGCGATACTTAAATGTATTTTTGTTCACTATAGAGATTCATCTGTATGTTATTTCTGATCTTAGATGATTAGATATTTAGGGAGGATGTTTAATATTTTAAGTTCTTAATTATTCTTTCAAGGAACATATAAATATTCTATGTTGCTATAATGGAACACAAACACTTTGATTGATCTTAAGGAATAAGGATTATTAGCATAAAGATGTATTTGTATCTTTGGATCCTACATTCCATACATATCCCTCTCAATCGATGCTTTGGCATAGTTCTTTAGCTTAGGAAGATCTACAAATATATAACACATTTTTACATCGAGGTAGCACCATAGTCCACATACTCCTTTTAAAATTTCTTCTTAAACTTTTCATATGACAAGTTATGATTCTTGAAGAAAATTTCTCCAAAAGAATAGATATGAGGGATTAAGCCTAATCAAGATCCTCCTTGAACTATTCTCCATCAACTAGCACTGATAGGAAATATTTCTCTCTTAAATCATCTAGAGTTAAGTTTGTAATCTCAAGCAATGTGACCTTCATTGTCACATATCTGACATTCAACATTGTTCTCTAATATTTTATAAGGTTGATTCATTCTCTTTATTTGGTCCATGTGTCTCTGTGTATGTATCTGATCATATCCTCTATACCCTACCATGTTATTTTTCTAAAAATCCAACGCTTTATGTCCAAACTTAGTACATGAGTAACAATAAGCAAAACACTTGATTTGATACCTAGGAAAAGAAGGTGATATTGATATTCTAAGGATGCCTCTTGGAGGAATCATGGTTCCTTGTTATCCAACCTGAGCATGAGGAATATCCATTTGTTAGTTCCTAATACCTATCGCATTATTGATTTTTGATGATTTGCGATGAACTAGTTTCATTACCTTTCCTGCATCATTTCTATATCATTCTTCAATCTGACTCCTTGTATTCTACTCTTTTCCTGAATTGCCCTAACAAACACTAAAATGAACCTGCTTGAACTGATGTATTGCTTGCTTTGGATATTCAATTGAGTTTTTTTGTGATACTATAAAAGTATAAACAATCTTCTTTAGATGCATTTCATTTTATGAGGGATCATTTCTCTTTCATACTTCACATTCTTGATAGCCAAGACCTATTGTTATCGATGGAGAACTAGGTATGCTAAGAATATGATATAGGGATTCTCAACCTTCATTGAAATTTAAACTGAGTTTCTCCAATTCTTCTCTTAAGAGGACACATTCCTCTTCTAATATTTCACATATCTATTCCTTTTCATTTAGTTGTTCTGATATAAATTATTTTTCCCACTTAGCTTCTTCTAGTTCAACTTTCAGAGCAACAATAAAGCCTTCATTTTGTCTCTTCTCTTGTATGAATTGATTTTCTCTCTTCTTGACACTTATGATTTCCTTCAAGGAAATTCTAAGTTCCTCTTCATGATTCACTTCTACATCGGGTTCTTCAACCTCAGCTATGAGTATAATTCAATTCCTTTCTTCATCAGTCACACTTGCACTACTATCACTATTACTTTTCTTCTTTGAATACAAAATATTTATCTTTCTTGTTTGCTTCTTCTCTTGATACTTGGGTTTGAATATCAATTCATAATCACTTTAATTCATCTTATCATCAGGCCATTTAGATGCATAATGACCAATTCTTTCATATTCAAAACATTTGAAAGGAAGCTTACCTTTGAATTTGTCAGTTGCTCTCTTGAGATTTAAAAATAACTTGGCTTCTTCATTGTCTAAATTGAATATTATTTATCCTTCTTTTTTTCTCTTCTTTTGATGCTTTAAAAGCTACTTCCTAGACTCATGAATTGTCTTCATTGATGCTCAACTCACATGCAGAAAGAGATCCATGGAGTTGATCTATTTTCATCTTGTTATCTTATACTAGATCCTCAAGAAATGAAACTTTAACATTGAATCTTGATGGAAGTGATCTCAAAATCTCCTGAACAACATAGTTATTAGAGAAATATTCACCAAGACTTGCAATGGAGCTAAACATGTTTTCTATGTAAAGAAAATATGAAGAAATTTCATCGTCATCTTCCATCTTCCATGTTTAAAATTGTCCCCTAAAAGTTTTCAACCATACTTCTTTGACTTTCTTATCACCTTCATAATAAGTTTTAAGGTTATTTCATACCTCATGAGTTTACTTGCATCACATCACATTGACGAATTCTAACTTTGCTAAGCCACTTAGGATAACATGCTCCACTTCAACATTATGTGAGTAAATTGTCTTCTATACTACATCTATTTGAACAACATTGGGAACCTTATATTCCTTGTTCACAATTTTCCAAACTTCTACTCCTAGGGAGATGAGATATGTCTCCATCCTTATCATCAAGAATCCATAATTGTTTTGATCAAACATAGGAGGATTCCCCACTAGTTTGGTAGTGGTCATTTATTCTTGATCTTAGACCCTCCTGTAGTTAGTTACTCTTGAAGGTACCTACTCTAATACCACTTGTTGGACCAAACGTCACACTAAGAAGAGGAGTGAATCAATGTGGGATCAATTTCACAATTTAATTATCTTGATTAAACATTCATCCATAAATTATTTAACCAAAAATATTATGTCATCAATTATATATATTCATCCTCATATCAGTGACATGACAAGAAGCAATCAAAAACAGAAGAGAGGATAACCTTAGAAGGAGGCATAAATTTTTAGGTGGAAACACAAATGGAAGAAAACCACCAACCCTTCCTCTGTGTAATTTTCAATTCCTTTACATCAAGTTGCATGCCCCAACTTTCAAGAGTAAATTACCCTAAAAATATGGAAGTTTCCACTTATGGTAGGCTACAACTTGATTCAGGCTCCAATGTCAAATATGCAAGAAAATGCTCAAAATAAGTTTTAAACTGATTAAGGCTCTAACCTTAGCAATGAGTAGGTTCCAACCTACTATAGGATTCAACCTCATTGAGGCTCGAACCTCAACAACGTGTAGGCTCTAAACTTCTCTAGGATCTAGCATGAATGAGGCTTCAACCTCCTTCCTGTACTTCCTTATGGACCTCTTTTTCATCAAATTTTAAAAATTGATCCATTTTCATAATATATCATTAGAAATGGTATATCAAAAACAAATAGTCAATGTCACCATCTCTGGCACTACAAAAATTTCTATCATATAATCTACAACCAATATCTCAACTATAATTATTGTCATGGAATTATTGTCAAACCCTGCTACTATGATCATACTATTATCCCTAAGCTCTTCTCCAACCAGAACCATAATGTGGTCATTCAAACTCTTCCTTGGTATTTGTTAACCTCTTGTATCCAAAGCACCTGTAGCAGACTTGTAGCCTAACAAATCACACATATGAGGTAATTCTCATCACATATGAGTCGAAACACTAGCACACATCTCTAGATACATAAATATCTAATTCTTAATAACTGAACTTCCTTTAGATTTCAATTTGGATTAATAATGAATTCAAAAACCCAAAAATACCATCATAAACCATATTCAATATTAAATTTTTTTCCATAAGCTCACTTTCTGGGTGCGTTCTACAATTTAACAAGAAGTTATTGTTGGTTCTATAATATTTCCACTGTACTCTAGCATAGGTGACTGGAATTTACAAACAATGATACAAAATGGTCAAACATATTAAAAAAGATAAACCTATTTGCGTCGTAGGTCAAACTGTCAACCAACCATCTATTATTCCAATGACTTATTAACATTTCTCTTGATGTGCCATTGTACACATCACCACTCTTATATATTTAATGTGAAGTCATCATGTTCAATGATGCCCATTTACCCGTGAAACCTCCATGGGTCGACGTGGTTATGGTGTTCCCAAACTTGTATGTTCTCAAGGCCATGGTGGAAATGAATTTTCTCTAATCCATGGTGGCATTAGTGCATGGATTCAACCTCATTCTCAATGAAATAAGTCCAAAAATAAAATAATTTCTTCTCCCTCAATGGAAAAATGGAACAAAAAATAATGGCCTCACCCTCAGTCCCAATTTACTCAATTACAAAACATAGGCCTCACCCTCAATGGAAGTGAACTTGGTCAAAAAATAAATCCTTTCACGCTCACTAGAAATAAACAAGAACATTGGCCTTGTCTCATTCTTGGTCACAACAAATATAATAGTGTCCTTGGCTCATCCTTGGTGACAACAAGATAATGGCCTCAACTCGTCATCAATAGAAATGTCATTTTTCATGAAACAAATAAAAAAAATGGCCTTAACCTCATCCAAGTGGCAATGACCATTATCACATAACAAAACCAAACAATGACCTTGACCTAATTGCAGTGGAAATGGCCTCTACAACAAAATAAAACAATAAAGAATGGGCTCGACCTAATCCCATACACAAACCAAACTTGAAGAATCAAACCATAGTAGCTTCACATTAACTTTGACTGCAAACCATTCACCCAGCTCACATATGATATTATATTAATCAAGTGTTGAGTATGTATGAACATGAATCATGACGCCATACATATAGAGATTGGCCATGAAGGGACTGACCAATTTTTGTGGATAATTCAAATCTTTTTAATTTATTTAACAATTGGGTCGACATAACATATAACCAAACCACATGACCTAGACCTTAGGGTCTTCGTTCAACATGTCGATGATTTCATCACGACATCAATCGTCCACATGGACACCTGAGACTGGTGCCACATGTCACCCAAATTTAACCTCTTTTCAGTCCAAATCTACGATTGGAGACTACCATGTGGTAGGTCCTAGTGATGCCATGTGTCACTTTTTTTGACATCATCAAGTGTCATGTAACCTCTAATAAGATAGTGTCGAGTGTCGTCTTTCGATTTCAGGGTTAAGTTTGTTCTACTTCTCTTTAATGTGACTATTAATCTATCGACAACACTAGTGATAAATCATGAACATGAACACTACTTAGCATTTTTAAATAGTGCAATAATTCCCATGATCATGGTCATTGACCTACTAAGTCAATAATGGATCCATTCCAAACATGCATGTTCTTTAACAGTTTAATATTTTGTGTTTGGCCCTATAATTTGGCCTTTTGATTTTTCTCCAAAATAATAGTTTTTTTCAATAGGTCATAACTTATCATCCGAGAGAATTTTTTCCAAAAAGAATCTGCCTTTGGAAAGGTATCAATGAGTACTACAAAACCATACCAGTTGTAGGAGAATTTGAACATCTTAGCTTCATAAAAAACTCAAATAACTTAAAGTATTGATATCCTTATGTAATGCGACTTTATGAATGATAATGTTGTTATACCACTTCACAAAGTGACCTACTACTCTTGTGATCATCAGGGATGGTCATGCTGATATTATCCACACATCCCATTTAACATCAATGGCAACACTATGTGCAACAACCAATGCTTTACTAGAAGGACATGGGAGATGAAAGTATCCATTATATAAATTTTCTCCAAAAATGGGCCTCCTAAGGAAATTATAAAATAATAAACCATATGTGCAACATCAAAGTTGCATATACCACATCATAATTCCATGTTAGTTAGACTCTTATACAATTATGGCATGAAATTTAAGAATAATATTGATAAGTTTAAAATTTTTTTATATAAATAGTAAATGGAGTTAAATATCATACAATAAAATTCCCTAATAGCATATAATATGAAAAATAATAAATAATAATATCGTTAATATATAATAAAATAATAATAATAATAATAATATATAATATGGATTCCAAGGTAAAGACATTTCAATGTCAACAAATATTGTTTTATGAGATCTCTACAAAACCCTAGTTGAAAACTCTTCAAACTGTAATGTTACATTATTTTTTTCTACAACTATTCTTCCTATGGAAAATTCCACTAGAGCGAGTGGTAATCCCTCGTACATCTAAATAGTCATGGATAGTTGTGTAGTTATCAAGCATAAGGCTTCAAATTTGAACTCATATGGATCTACTCTAAATATTGGACATTGAGATCTACAAAATATGGAAGCCAATTTAAAAGATGGAGACCAAGTAGTTGCTTGCCAAAAGCTATCGTAGACGCTAAATACAAAGTCATGTTTAATCAAACTGGGGAGCATATCCAGTACATGCATGATTATTCTCTGATAGGGAATTTTTTGGTGATCTGGCCTATGGAAGAAGTCCTATCCCAGTGGATCCAACTCAAATGGAAGCCAAATAGTTATATCAAGCTAGAGCTTAGCACTAAGGATTTTTCACTACCATATTTTCCAATATAGAATTTTGGGATAGAGTTTTTGAGAATGTACAATATTTTTTTAATTCTACTGTAATTCACCTCCGCTAGTGTATTGAGTAATTTAACCCAGATAAGTAATATTTCACAGTAGCTTTGGTGTGGATCTATATTTATTCATTATTGAGGGAGTTTTGGGATAAGGAAACATTGTCTAGCATAGGAAATGCCCTTGGAAACTATTTTAAAGCATTTGAGGAAACTATGCTCTCCCCTCATAGATAAGGATATGTTCTACATAATTTTGTTATTTTCTAAATAGCACCACTATATTTCATACACCTGCATCTACATTTAGTACATGAATATATCTAAGAACCTTCCAAAATATATGGGCATTATATACTTCTAGGATGAAATATCGAAGCATACACTTGACTCTGAGCACATTCCCTTTAGATGTAGGAGATATCATTAGTATGGTCATTTGTATTGAGAATTCCCATTGGTTAAGCAGAATGAAACCCTAGAAATGATCTTGATTTAGTCCAATGATGGTTTTATAGTAATAGATAGAGTATGTCATACCAAAAAGTAGTCGCTCCTATGCCAAAACACAAAAGAGAAGAAGGAAGGATCTAGCAGGTTCGATCCACTAGAGTAACTAAGAAATTAACCCTACCCTAGACTAATTGGAATATTGCAAATGTGAGACACTGTGTGACCCATCTCAACCTCAAGCATAAAAAACATGTAAAGGTTTAAGTTGATATACAATATGTAGAAGCCCCTTCTTCACAACTAATGGAAAACCCCATTCCTTTGAATTAGTCACCTCGTGATTCCTCTTGCCCACTACTTTTTCCCCCAAATGCACTGCATATAATGTCGAACCGGGTTGATGAAATCCCAGATCAAGTAGAAGACATGAGTTTGGACTTGGATGCAATGAATTCCTTGGAAATAGTAAAATATTGGAAAGGTAAGGACACGTTCACCCTCCCTTAGCATCAAGTTTGTCTCTTAGGACAAGCATATCTAAAATATAAATATATAGCCTCCAAATCTATCTCAAAGTATGGACCATTGGAATTCCAAGAACAATCTTGTAAATAAGATAGAAGGTGAATAAAAACGAAAAACTTATAATTGTTGGATGAAATAAGAGGAAACCTAGAAAATATTGGGCGTGCTAGGGTTATCACAAAGATATTCCATGACTCCAACAAACATTAGTTATGAAGATTATATCTTAAAACATGAGGGGGCATAACCGCTACGAGAAACAAAGGCCCTTGAAAAAAATGAGTATAGTAAAAACCTATTGTTATGATGATTCAAGAAACTAAAATCTCAAGGGAGGCCCTAGCTAATATAACAAACCATTGGAGAAGAGAATACCAATTAGTGGAAATAGATGCCTAGGGGAACTTAGGAGGAATAGTGATATTATGGAATGAACAAGAGGTTGGAGTGATAAATATATTTTCTACATTTCAAGTCCTAATAGTGTAAGTCCATTTTTCCACTCAAGAGAGTGGTGTTATGTTTCACATGTATATGGATTTAATGTCCCATACAAATAAAACCATTTTTCTTTAGTCAATCACTCATAGTGGCACGCCAATCTCCCCAAATCCATGGACCCTTCGAGGAGACTTTCACTCAATTAATTCCTTTGATGAAAATAAATGGGGCATTCAGTGACTGGATACAAAGGATAATTCATTCCAGGAAACCACGACAGGACTAAGACTCATAGAGATAAATATAATTAATGGGGTGTATACTTGGAATAATATATGAGGATGTCAACAAAACATTTCCTCAAAGCTATATTGGTTCCTCATTTTAGAAAACATATTGGCTTGGGAAGTATTTATTAAAGATTCTATACTCCCCAACTGTGAATTAGACTACTAGGAAATATGTTTAAATCTAGTTTTGAATATTTTCCTCGATAATCATCCATTTAGGTTTGAGAAATTTTGGCTTATGCACCCAAAGTTTCTTCCAAACATTTAGAAATGGTGGGAGGAGATACGACCCACCAAAGGCTCAATAATGTTTTCTTTATATTAAAAGTTGAAAGAAATCAAATGGGAATTAAAAGAATGGAATAAGGGCCTATTTATGGATATTCAGGGGGGGAAATGGAAGTTAGAGATTACAATGGCATGGATACAACATAATGCCATAATGAATGGTCATTCAGAGGACCTAATCAAGGAAGAGATGGAGATTGTTCAGGCTATAGAAGAACATAGGAAGCAAGAAGAAATCGTATGGAGGAAATAATATTGTACACAATGGCTAAAAGAGGGGGAGAAGAACATGGCCATTTTTCAAAAATCTATGTTATACAACATACACTACAATTGAATTTATTCTCTAAAAGGAATGGATGGTTGCAAGCTCAAAACACACTAGGATATAACCCAAGAGTTTATTCATTATTTTCAACATATTCTTTATTAACCTATAGTGAACAAGCATGTGGTCATTATGTAGATAACTAGGCACATCTCCTCAACCATAACTACTAATAAAAATGACATACTTCTTCAAGAAACTACCCAAGAGGAATTCAAATCAATCATCAAGGTTATTCCCCCAATAAGGCCCCTATGTTGTATGCATTCACCATCGAATTATTTTAATCTTGTTGCTCAATAATCAAGGAGGATATATGGAGGGCTGTGGAATACTCCAAAAAATCAAGAACTATTCTCAAAGCATTGGATGCCACATTCTTAACACGTATTCCCAAAAAGGAGATGGAAAAATATATCAATGAATACTCATCAATTTCTTTATGCAATTTCATATATAAAATCATCACTAATATTATAGGCAACTGACTTAAATCTTTCCTTCCCAAACTTGTAACTCCTAAGCAGATAAGATTTGTAGAAAAAAGACAAATTCTTAATGGAATCATGGTGGCACATGAGGCCATCCATTCATTGAGGATTACTAAGAAACCAAGTTTGATGCTTAAAATGGATTTGTATAAAGCTTATGATTAATTGAATTAGGACTTCTTGTGTTGTATTTTAAGAGCTTTTGGTTTTGCAAATGACTAGATCATTATGGGTAGAAAACGTATTTTCCTTGGCATCATTTTCAAATATTGTCAATGGTTCACCATCCACACCCTTTTAGTCTTAATAGGGGATTCGATAGGGAGATCCTCTCACCCTTTCTAATTATTTTGGTAGTGGAAGGTCTAGGCAGCAGTGGTTGAGTCCAAGTTGAAAGGAATTTGCCTTAATGAAGAAGATATACCCCTAACCCACCAAAAATTTGTTAATGACACAATGGGTCTAGCTACACCAACAATGTAAGAGGTGTGGGCATTCAATCATATCTTTAATGTGTTCTCGACAGCCTAAGGTATAGAAATTAATAGAACCAAATCTTGAGTTTCTTTTTTTAATACTCCTATAAATGTACAAAGACATGTAGCCAGAGTCCTCGAGATCTAGATAAGAAACCTTCGCTCAAAATACCATAGTGCTCTTCTTGTAGAAAAATCTCTTCACTCGAATGTTTGGGGGAAATTGTTAACAAAATTTTAGAATAAAGTATAAAGCTATACTTTTAGATCTTTGAATATGGAAGGTCATTTAGTCCTCCACAAAGTTGTATAACAAGCACTACCAATGTATCTATTTGATGGAATGATGGCTCCTGTGTCCATTCTTCAAGAAATGCAGATAATTCAGATAGCCTTAATATGGGAAGGATCCATACTAGAGAATATCCTTGCCAAAATTGAAGGGATGATTGGGTTTGCAGGACCTCACAATGATGGCCACAATGGATTTATGGAAAAGTTATATGGACACGTAAATATGGCCCTATAATTCCCCCTCAAAAATTAATAATATTGAATTTATTTTCCCTTATATCTTCAATTTGGACTTTAGCAAAGAAGGGTATGGATCTAATTCAACAATGTTATTTTTGGAAAGTAAAAAATGGGAGCTCAACATCATTTTAGGGGGGCTCATGGCAACAATTTCCTGAGTTGGAAAATCAGGTAGAGCTTGAACACCTTGGAATATAAATGAGTGCTAAGCAAAGTCAAAATAGAGGATTATTGGGTAGAGGAGTTACATGAGGAATGTTGGGGCGTCACTCACCAAATGGTGAAATTTTTGGAATGACCGGAAACACCATCAAATTCCTATCTCATTTCAAGATGACAAGCTCAAATTGGGTTATGGTTCTAAGGGAACTTTCTCAGCGAAGGAAGCATATCATCTAAGCAGGTCACCGTGACCAACTAGTAGAGGAGGTGTGGATGAAATTTTGGAAACAACATCTATGGCCCAAAGTCTCCATATTTGTATGATTGTTATTATAATTCAATTAATTTTTTAGATATTTTTAGTTTTAACAACCTAGGATAAGTGTTTTGATGTTTGTGATGGATTGATGCCTATTGAAGTTTACTAACCATTTAATTTATATGAATGCACTCAAATTCTACAAATTTAACAACTTAAATCCAAAATTTTAAA
>APFE031363398.1:0-19097 GCA_000404065.3 Pinus taeda
ACGATGCGGGATTACTCCACATAACTTCTGCTGATCCACAATTTCTCTTCCCAGGTCTCTCAAATGATCGTGCATTTTTATGGTATTATTTTCTGTGTCAACCTCAACGAGACACCTGTCCTGGAGATTTGCAAGACCCACCAGACCGTTCCAGCCTGATCCATCCCATATTCTTATCGCCATATCCCTGTCTTCCCCAATGAAATAACAGGAAATGTCTAAGAAGATTTTCCTTTCCTCTTCTCCATCCAGACCATCGTAACTTATCTTAAGCCTCTCCTTAATCTCATTGGGAAGTTCTTGGCGAAGTTTCTGCAATTGACCTTTCCAATAACATTGGTCGTCCTTTCCATAGAGAAGTGCCCCAAACACCTTCAAAGACAAAGGCAATCCATCGCAGGCTTTGCAAAACTCGTCTACAAGGTTCTCGAATCCTACCAGTGGATGAGGCTGCGAGAAGGCATGCGAACAGAAGAGTTGTCGAGAGTATTGATCATCGAGGCCTGTTAACTGATATATTGATGATTGTGCTATTCCTGAGTTTGTGAGGACATTCTTGTAGCGAGATGTAACCAAAATCAAGCTATCAGAATGGAGGACGTTTGCCACTGGCAAAAATGCACGCAACTGAGATGCACGATCTACGTCATCTAAAATGATTAGAGCATGTAAAGATGAAAGACGTTCTCTGAGAATTTCTATGCCTTCTTCAACGCTATCTATTGGCTCAGTCCTCTGAGTCAAGCCCTTAAGAAGTTTGCTCTGCAAGGAGTTCAAAGAGCTTAGACGCGCTGTCTCTCTGACATCATATAAGACACAGGATTTGTTGAAATCGTTCCTCTTCCTGTTGAAGAGTTCTTTGGCTAGCGTTGTCTTGCCCACTCCGCCCAAGCCAACAATCCCCAACACCCGAGCTTTGTCATTCTTCTGTTGCTGCCATAACACACTCCTTTCAAAATCTTCTATTTTTTCTTGCAGACCAGCGGGAAAATCAGCGACATACAGCGGTGTCTTTCTGCTCTTTTTAAGCACGCATTCCACGACCTCCTCCACTAGCTTGGCTTCCTCCTTGGCTTCCTCCTCCTCTTGCTTCTTTTTGTCCCTGGAAATTCTGAACAAAGCACATAAAAGCATTGTAAAATCCACAGTGTATAGCAATACCAGTTAGATAAATAAATAATAATGACAGGAAGAGTTAAGAGTTCCAACTCATTGTCGGCCTTGAGTTCGAAGCCGTTTATTGACGAGGCTTTGTAGAGGGCATTTCTCCAATTCTCAAGTGTTTTATCGTCGTATCTGCCTTTCTCTTCATGATCACTCAGTGCTCTAGCATACCGGTTTGTAATATATCGCACCTCCGAAATCTCCACTTTATAAAAGATGGGAAATATGGTATCCCCAGGCTTGTTCAATATAAGGAGCAGCTCATCCAAACACCACCTAGATTCAGCATATCTGGGTGAGAAAATGACAATGTGGATAGAGGCGGTTCGGATGGCATTTTCAATTCGAGCATCTATGTAATCTCCCTTCTCCAGTTCAGCCTTGTCCAGGAAAGGTTGCAAATTATGTGCAAGAAGGCGTTTGTAAAGTCTGGTAGCCAAAGTTCCTTTAACGTCGGGACCACGATGATTGATAAACACATCGTGGTAGTTGCTGTTTGGGTTCGTGGAGGTTGATGGCATATCCATGGATGAATCGGTGGAAGTTAGCCGATCTGCCATTGAACAGAAATACAAAACAGAAGTGAAGCACAGGTTGATAGGTTAAGAAAATGAAGGTATTTGGCTACTCACAAACTGAAATCTAAATCTTATTTATATCATAGCATCTTAGTCTCCAGACCAACGTGGCAATGGCGCCAGCCTGTGGGCACACGATGGTAATTGTTGCAAGCTGAACCCAGTAGGAATACAACGAGATTATTGATTCAATTTCTCACCGGTCTCTCAATTTTCTATGAGTCTCTAACTGCAAGCTGGATCTGAATATCACCAGTCTCTCAATTTTCAATGAACATTTACCTACAAGCTGTAGTTCAATAGGAATACAACGTAAAATAAAGATTCCTATCTGCGAACACCTCAATTTTATATGAATACTTGATTGCAAGTTAGATATCAATAAAAGCATAAAATAAAGCCACCCGTACCTCACTTTTCTATAAATATTTGACTGCAATAATATAAACTAATCATTCCATTTGCCACAGGTAGCTCGATGCTTGACTTTGGAATATGTATCTTTTAAAAAGATTCCTTTTTCCTGCCACAACACCAACACCCACACAGTTTAATATGCGTTTTTTGATTTGCATTAACAAAAGAAATTGAAACTTTTGGAAACCAACACCCACACAGTTTAATATGCGTTTTTTGATTTGCATTAACAAAAGAAATTGAAACTTTTGGAAACATATTAGTTTGTTATTAACCTTTAAATGATTTATTGATAATATTAATTTTAAATTTGAGTAAAGGTAATATTTAAGATTTGCTGGAGTCTATAAGTGATATATTATATGGAATAATAATAATCATAAAGTAGTAATCTTAGTCATACTATCGTATTATTTCAACTATTATGTTTATTATTATTATTATTTTTTTTATTTCTATTAACTTACTTTTATTTTATATTCTAACCACCCTTTTTTTTTACTTTTATTTTTATTTACAGGAAAATGATATTTTATATAATTAGGCTATGGGATTATTCTAATCACTATCTTTATTTTTTTAGAGAAAAATGCCATGAAAAATATTTATTTAGTTAAAATTTGTGTTTGAAAATATGATCATGATTAGTATCATTCCAATCACAATTTCTATTTTCTTTTATCTCAGATAAAAACTTAATAAAAAGAATATTTATCTTACTCAAAAATCATGTTGTAAAGATAAAATGATAATTCTTTTAATGTTATATCAAAATCTAAAATCTTACATATATCATACATAAAGACAATGATACTCAGAATCCATATTATTTACAGTCTATAATGCATTATTATGTATAGTTCACATTGTTTTTGAAATTTAAGAAGTTTTAAAATTTAAAACCAATTAAAAATATCATAATTAATATTAAAGAAAGTGTGACAAGAGTTTCCCATTACTATACTTGACATTACTCGAATTAAATGAAAATGAAAATTAATTTAATATTTTCATTTTTGAAAAAGTGTTATTCTTTTAAATATTTTATTAAGTCTAAACTATTACATGGAGAATTTGATTTTTCAAGCCTTGATAAAAGAGAGTTCTCTCTTTTTGGTGCTTTGCATGCTTTCTCTGCAATGAATGCCAATAACATCCCATCCCAAATTTTAACCTCACCATGGTTACCATTAACAAAGATGTTATCGCATTTTAAATTTAAGTAGATTTGTATTAGTAAATAGATAAGTCTTATTCATATATTTACTTTCTTTTCCATAAAAAATTGAATTGCCACTATAGATATAGGGTAAACACTACAAAAATTGCTAGCCCAGCCCTTGATTTGATTTGCCTTGCCCAACCCTTGATTTTCAGACTTTCCGGATTATAAAAGCTTTACAGAAATACACACGCGACAGGGCTTTGTATAATTTTTTTGAATTCTCAAACTGGTAATAGGAAAAGTAAAAGTTCGTTTAAACCAAACGTTTGGAAGCAAATATTCAGCATTTAATTTTGTTTTTCTTTTTCAAAAATTAAAAAAAAACATTGTCATGAAACTCACCCAATTTCATACCGCATTACCGACTCGATTTGCAACACCAGTACATATTAAACCCATTTCTTTTTGGTCTTAGACTGTCAGGGCGGAATAATATTGGAATAACCTAATCCTGTAATAAAGGGATCCAATTACCGATTGAATAACCTAATCATCTTGTTATGCATTGATTCAGAAATTTGATAAAAAAATTTAGTTGAAATTTCACGATTGAGTAGGGTTTTATTATGACAATATCCTGAAAAGATTTTAAATTTTGAAACCATCAGAGTTGTAAAAACAGTTGTGAAACAACCCAAGTTAGTAAGTCAAAATTTACAAGTGATACAAACTGTTAATTTCTAGATTACATAATTATAAGGTCCTTCATGGAAATAAAAATATCTTGATTTTCGTGAAAAATTTGAAAAGCCAAACTTTTAAAACTCTGAAACATTACCAGTCCAAGAGTTTATGGGTTTAACTTTCTCTACACTCTCAGTGATTTCGACATTCTCATGGATTTTAACGGTCTTTCAACCTCAAATAGAAAAAATTAAAAGCTTAATATTAAAAACTTTGAAACCTTATGAATCCGAAAAATCATACTCCGAAATTTCAGGATCCCGAAAAGTCATGGGTTCAAAAAGTCATTCTCTGAAATCTCAGGAATCAGAAAAGTAGACACTTTTATTGATCTCTAACAGTTCTTCAGCCACAAATGAAAATGAAAAAAAATATCTAATTTTTTATCTTAATTTAAAAATCCATTTAAAACTCTGAAACATCACCAGTCCAATGGTCTAAGAACTTGTATAATCAAAATTTCTTTCCAGCTTGGTTGTTTGGAGGGATCATATAGTCTTTTGCATAACTAATTGAAAAAGATTGTGTCTTTCAACACCCATCTAATTTCCGCGAATAAAATATGTATGAAATTGTTTAACGGTTTTATGTGATTATGAACTTTTATATGAATACCAGATTGTGCCAGTTAACCAAGCGTTCGCTAAACCAAATGCTGAAGAGGGTGTTTTTTTGGGCTTCAAGGACTATCTTGTTATAACATAATATAACTTTTATATGATTGCGAAAATTTTGAAACCAACCTGGATTCTCGACAGACCATAGGCCTAGCCACTGCACAGACATGCTCTCCCGGAGTTGCAGCTCTCAAATGGTTGATATTGAGTTCTAGATATGCAATTCTCTGGAACCCAGAAACAGTGTGCGCCCCACCCTAGCTAGACTCTGAAATCAACGCAGATACCCTTCCATGAAATACCTTGAAATGCTGTTCCAAACCTCCAGAAACAAAGCAAAAATGGTTAATAGAAATACCCAATATTTCTGGATCATTGATCATGAAATCGAATGAAGCTTCACGGCCTTTATTAGAAATCCAATGGTTAAATGAAGGAATCCGAAATTCAGGAGATAGGAACCACTCATTTATACCTGCTGGCGATATCTTTCGGCCACCGTAAACTTCCCGGAAACGCATTCCCTATCTACACCACTGGTGTTTAAAAATTCAATGGTGTTTAAAAATTCAATTATTTAATGTTTGGGCGGTGGGACGGGACCACTAAGAGCATAGTGAACTAGATTATTATTAAAAAAAATTAATTGAAAAAAGTAGATTTATTTATTTTTCATCGTTCAATGTATTCCTTGAAACGCTGGTGATAAAGTCAAGGCATCGGTGATAAAGTCAAGGTGATGCCTGGAGGCTGGAACGAGTCATTTATAACTGCCGGCGATATCTTTCGGTCACCGTAAACTTCCCGGAAACGCATCCCCGCTGACCGGTTCAAGTCCAAATCCGAACACATTGGCATTCCCGCTGACCGGCTCAAGTCCAAATCCGAACACATTGGCATTCCCGCTGACCTACTCAACTCCAAATCCAAATCCAAATACATCCCCATCAACATTCTCCACCAACTGTAAATATTGTACACAAGCTTTGTATTTTATAAAATATTCCATATATATTATATTCTTCATAAAATTTCAAGTTATTTAATTTAAATTAAAACATATTTGTATTATTTTTGCGTTGGAAATTAATTCAGCTTTAAATTCGTACCAAACTTGTAATAGGTTGAAGTCCATTTGATGGGAATATATTAAATATTATTTTATTTAAAAATTTAATAATATATAATGTGTAATTTAAGGTTAATTTAATTGATGAAAGAACTTTAATATGTTTAAAAATTTCAATATAATAATATTTCATAAAATTCATGTTACTTAATTTAAATTAAAACATATTTTAGTATTTTTGGAGTGGAAATTAATCAGCAATAAATGTTACCAAACTTGTAATAGGTTGAAGTGCATTTGATTGGGGTATATTTAATATTAATCTTTTTATTTAAAAATTGTAATAATTATATAATGTGTAATTTAAGGGTTAGTTTAATTGGATGAAAAAGATTAAATGGAGGGTTTTTGGAAAGCTTTGCTAGGGTTTGACAATTTTCTATTTTTTTGCTGATTAGTTTTTATAGGTTTTTTTTTTTTTTTTGTGGGTTTGGGGGGTTTGGTAGTTTTCTTGACTCTTTATTTGCATACAATACTTGGATTGGATGGTGTTGCTTTAGGTTGCGTTATTTTTTGGGTGTGTGTGTGGGGAGTTGAGAGAGTGGGCTCGATTGTGGTTGTCTCTTCTCACAAATGTCCTTGTTTTGTGCTTCTTTATATGTTGGTTCTCTATTACCATGATCGTTGGCTAATCTTTTGTACTATTTTCTACCTAAGTGATTATGTTGTGGGTTTTTATTGGGCGACTTTTTACATGGAGGTCTTTATGCTTGTTTAGTTGGGGTAGTTCGCTGATCTTTTGTACTATTTCCTACCTAAGTGATTGTGTTGTGGGTTTTTATTGGGTGACTTTTTTCATGGAGGCCTTTATGCTTGTTTAGTTGGGGCCTTAATAGTTTTGGGCGATATTTTTATGGCCCCTTTGAAATTGTTTTGGGCTATATTTTTTATGGCTCCTTTGGGGTATTTTCATTGTGAGGCATGTCTACCTTTTTTGGTTATGTGCGTTGGCCTTTTCTTTGATTGATTGAACATACTAACCTCATGTGGGATTGAAGAAAATCCCAAGGAATGCACTTTTTTTTTTTTTTAATGAATGAAAATACTTGTTTTTTTCTAGGAAAAAAAGGGTTAGTTTCCATCATTAAAGCACTTTGCTAATGGGAGTTCACGGGGTCAATTCTTCTTGATGTTCCCGGGGTTAGGCTCTGCTAATGAGGCAATGAGAGGTGATCCTTTAGGTGGATCTGTCTCACCGAGTGATTTGCTTGTCAAATACAATTAAAAATTTGCAAAACCTTCAAAGATCCTTCTTTAAAATTGTGAAGACAGATCACGAAAGTGTGAAAACTGTGAAATTTAAATGGTGAATCCATTTTGAAATTCCAACCCTAGCATGTTTGTAAACCACACATAAAAAATAATAATATATAATATATTAAATTATAATACATATAAAATTTTAATTTTAAACTTTTTAGATAAATATTTTAATAATATATATGTGTTAATTATAATAAATATCTAATCTTATTTATATTATATATATGGAATTTTCTTTTCTTTACCAGAGTTAATTAGATGAGCTAATTCCAATTTATTTAAATTAACTTTAATATAGTTACCATTCCTAATAGATATAATGTAAACATTAAGTATGACTGTAAAATATAATAAAAAATGTCATCCCAATAATTACCAAAGATGTCATCCCATAATACCTATTACCAATGATTATTACATGCCCTAACATCCTTTCGTCGCAAAGCAATTCTGGTTCAAAGTTCGGAGGGTTTACTATGCACCCCGTTTTCAATAAATCACAGCTTGATGGCTAAAGAGAAACGTGTAGAAAGTCTATGACTGCAAGCTGATCTCAGTATCACTAGTCTCATTTTTCAATAAATATTTGACTGAATAGGGGTACAATGTAAAAATAAAAATAAGAAATTCATCTACCACTATTTCTCAATTTTCTATAAATACTTGATTGCAAACTAGACATAATAAAAATTAAAAATACAACTACTCCTCACTTTTCTATAAATACTTGACTGCAATAACAACAACATACAACCACGCTTCCCTCACTTTTCAATGAATTCTTGACTACAATAACATAAATAATTTTGCCACCCGATCGCTGGCTACTTGACTTTGGAGTATGTATCCTTTAAAAATGATTCCTTTTTTCCTGAAACACCTCCAACGCCTACAGTTTAATATGAGTTCCTTAATTTGCATTAAGGAAAGAAATTGAAATGTTTGAAAATATATTACTTTATCATCAACTTTGGGATGATATATCATATTAATTTTAAATTTGAATAAATGGAATTTCTAGCATTTGTTGGAGTATGTAAGTGATGATGCTGTATGGAATAAAGAAGTAATCTTATAGTAGGATTCCAATCACTTATTTTGGTTTCTTCTCATTTTTATAGAAAAACGATATTTTACTTTAGTCACATTATTATTTTCATCACTATCTCTATTTTCTTTACTTTTATTTCTTTAAAGAAAAAAGACATGAATTTTTTTTATTTAGTTAAAATATGTGTTTAAAAGTATGGTCTTGATTGTTACTACAATCACAATTTTTATTTTTTATTTTTATCTCAAAGAAAAACTAAGCTACATAAAAGAAAAATTTAATCTTAATCAAAAATCATATTCAAAAAATAAAGTCACAATTCTTTTAATGTTATATCAAAATTTATAATTTTAAAGATGAACATTGTTGTTTTCATCTTTGTGACCGCTAATAACATCTCCTTCGAACATTATAATTCCAAGTTGCTCCGCTTCATTAGTAGTGAAACTTGTTAACTACATCCCTTATTGCTGCCATCATTGGATTATCCAACTGGAATTTAACCATATTCAAAGTTAGCTGAAGTTGGTCCAATTTAAGCTCGAGCAAACCCATTCGATGAGCCATCAATTCATTATGGGCTCTAGCTTTAGCTAAATGCATCTTCGCATGACGTGAAATTAAGATAATTATGAATTCAATCGCTCCATCCATTTTGGTAAGAGATGAACCAAATTCCTCCTCGCCATCCCTCAAAACCCGCTCCGTTGAATTGAAAATAAACCATAGACTTAAGGCAGATTCGACAGATTCTATTTCCTAATTCCCATTCACAACAACCTGTCTTCCCCATATTTCCTATAAATATTGTTTGACCTTCCCATTCTACTGTTAGCTTATGTCATATCACATTAAAGACTACATGAATCATCAAAGGACTATTTCCAAGATCCATAATGAGAATTAGAGTGACCTTCCAATAATCGATGAAATGCACTCTGTCACACTGAAATCCGCTTTTACGAATGAGGGTTCACAAATTTGTTCTGCTCCATATATATTATTCATTTGATACCATCTATCCACTATCCTGCTCAAGGTGGTGACACCACTTGTCTTGTTTGGCACAACTACCCTTGCTCTCCTAGGGCCTTCACTTCCTATAATTTATTATGGTTGCATAAATATTCACAATGAAATTTAATACCTTATTCCAAAACTTTGTCCTCTCCAAAATACTCCTTGGCCTCATAGACATAGTGATTATGCTTGGCATTATGATGGGATATCTTTGATTAAAATATTCCCATCATCAAATATGAGTTCTCCTTCGTTTAACTATGTGCCTTGGTTAGCCAAGGAATTCTCATTAAGGTTCTAATATGATTAAATTCGATCTAATCAAAGTTTTATACCAATAGTTTGATCCAATGTAATATTGGAGACAAAAAATGATCTTCATTCTTTCGACATTTTAACATGTGTTGTATCACCAATCTTGGAATCTCCAAAAACTAATAGATGTCAAATTCCTTTAGAAGTGGCCATTTCCAAACCCTACCACGATGCAAGATACTTCACCTGGTTGTTTGAAGCAACAACCCCAGTCAAAGTTGACTCTTTTTCTTCATCGAGGCAAAAGATAAACCCTCCCACTCCAAACTCCCTATTATTCTAATAATATTATTAATATCTTAAGTTTTATTTATTATATATAAAATATTATAAAAAATATTTCTTACCTATTATTAATAATTTTTATTTAAGTTTCAATAATAATTCCTTTTAATAAAAGTTTTGATTTCCAAAGGATTCTTAAATAATAATAAAATAAAATAAATAAATAATTAATAATTAATAATTACTTATTAATCAAAATAAAATTTTATTTCTTCATTTTATCCTTTTTCTAATGTCTCTTTCCTAACATCTATCTCTAGACATTACTATTATATATAAAGGTTTGGTCTTTCTTCCTCTTCACCTGTACTTTTTGCTTCATGTCCCTAATGATTAGTGAAGTGTTCACTCAAAATGTTAGATGTTTCAATGCTTTGTAACATAGTTTTCTCCCAAAATTACTTTCTCAACCCTTCTTTTCTTCGCTTCTTTAAACAGATCCAAATTTTCCTTGAACGAATTACTAAAATGTCTCCTTCTCATGCCTATATATAGTGCTCTTCGGGGTCTTAACCGTCACTGTGGGGCTGATGTGTCAAAGGAAACATAATTAATAAACTTTAAAAATTCATATCTCCTCAATCATCAGGAGTTAGAGAGACTTCCATAAACCATTAGAAAGGTGTAAGAATAATATTTCCGCCATATATGTTATGCTTCCATTTGAGCTAGGTAAATGGAGTAAAACTGCATTCAAAGAGAGGGTATCAAATTCTCTTTTTCTTGGACAAGCTTTCACATTAATGACAAGTACTTATTTCAATAATATCCCCCTTTTTAATTGATGGCAACCAATCTACTCCACCTGTGATCATGATCCCCATGTATCCATGCTTCCTGGTCTTTCTCTCCCCCTTTGACATCAATGGAAAAGGGTGATTCTTCTCTTTGGGGATGCTCCATATGAATTGATAGCGCTCAATAATACTTCACCTTTCTTTTGTGTCTTCTTATCCTTTCCATCCTTATTATCCTTGGAGCTCTTTTGCGTGGCATCAATCTTATTTTTCTCCTTTATGTCTACGATGTATATGTCATTTGATCTTCTTCTTGTTGTTGCAACCAATCTTATTGAGTCTTCTTCTCTAATTTCACATCTTCGAGAATCAAACATGAGATTTTATCTTTGATCACATATTTTGCTAACACTATGGATATTATGCTTCAAATCTTCAACCAATAAAACATTTTATGCTTTTAAATTTTCACTTCCAAGACTCACTACATCCTTTCCAATTATATGTGAAAATTTCAAAACTGAAATCCTATTACAACAACTAGAATTTATTTTTCTAATTTTTAATTATTTTAAAATTTATTTGCTACAAAAAATATCAAATAAATCAAACTGCAACCTTCACAAATAAAATATTGCGAAAATAATAATGCTGGAAGTTGAGAAAATACTAGCACAAACAAATGAAAATTAACACCATTATTTTTAGACAAAAGTCCTCAGAAAAATCCAATACGAGAAAACCGATGCAACATATGAGGCTTTTATTTTATTATGCAGCAGTGAAAACCTGGGTACAATCCAGATGCTTGAAACTAGCAATCCATAGCAAGAAAATATGGGCAAAATCATTGAAGGTAATTACCCTTCCTCCACAAGCAATCCCGACTCAACCTGCCTTCATAGAACTCGACCTCATGGACCTTTTGCATCAGCCTTTGTGCTACTATGTGCAGATCCTATGACATCAAGTCTCCAACCTACCTTTGAGGAAGTCATTCTACCTATCTTTGCTAAGGAAATCACATCTCCAACACTCTGGACCCTCTGCCCAACCTCTAGATCTGAGAATGAATTTCTCTCCAACAAATTAAATTGTCTTTCTGAAGCAAATGTGTAGTCCTCTGTGCTACCTCACTAAGAATAACTCGAGGCTCTTGCTACTGCCTCTTCGGATCTAGAAAAATTCCTCCAAACTCACTGTCCCCGCACTTCACTCATTGCTTTGATCTCTCGCTCTCCGAAAAATGATTGATGCTTTTATGAAAATCAATATGCTAAGGAAGTCGATTTTATGGTGTTCTCAAGTGTATTCTGCAAGTGCCCATCAACTTCCTCTTATAATCCATTGTTGGAGCTACAACTACTAAGATTAAAACTTAATCGATGGCTAGGATCATCTTGGAGTCGATACGTGTGAGTTTCTAGATGATTCTCACATTGACGTAATTAATACTGATTAATTAACCAATTTTCCTAAGTTTAGACTTAAGGAAACATTACAAAAATGGTTAATAATCTAATTAAGTCACTTATAGGTGGAATTTCTAAAAAAGATTTCTTGGTTTTGGAGAACTTATGTATTCTAGCCTTTCCACCAAATTTCGTGGCTTGAACACATCCAATGATACAAAAACTAACACTCCCTCTTAGTGAAGAATGTGTTCTAGTGTTGCACACCGTACGACAACACTTTATCTCTATGTCATCTCTGTTATGTTGTTGATGTTTGGTTGTTTCTGTCCACCAATTACTGCACAACTCTGATGCTGCATCTGTGTTGCTGCTGACACTACCATACTACTACCAACACTGCATCTACATTGCAACTCCCTCTCATTTATTGCTGCCGCCTCTGCAACATCTGCAACTGAAAAACATCCAAAATAATGAATCAACTATGTTCAATATGATGCATCTGTTTCCTGAGTCCTGACTGCTACTAGCGGTTGCACTGTCCACTAAGGAATTTATGCTAATACTGACTCTGCACTGTTCTACTCTGTAGTACTACCAACTCTACACTGCACTCCCCAACACCTGACCACTACTAGTCTAAAATTGTCACTCTGGTACTGACTACATCAACTGCCACTACTCCATCCTGCTACTAAATACTGTGGGCCCTCATAGCCAGGTAATGATCCATGAAGTGGCCTCCTCAAGGACCCTGCCCAATCTCTGTAGTTCTCTAGGACTACAGTACCAAATCTCCCCACCTCATTCCTAGAGCTATGTATGTAAACATCACGGAGTCTTCCTCTAATCTAGAGGACAACGTGTCAATGTCTGTAGAATCTGCATGCTAGTCCTTCTCCTCCGACTTGTCCTTCTTCCTGAGAGGAAAATTTGTGTTGTAGTGACCAAGTATACCAAACCTGAAGCAGTTGACCTTTGGTAGGTCCTTATTTCTTCTTTGTTCCCCTTGCCCCTGACAGTGACCCTTTTATGAGAGGGCCACATTTTCCTCGTCCTTCACCACCTTCGGTTCGATGCTACTGCTGCCACATATGGAGCTCTTTAGAAGAGCTCGCCTCAACTCCTCCTGCTGTAGATCAATCCACATCCTATCCCAATTTGGTAGCTTGTCTCTACCTAATATGTTTTGGATAAATACTTTATACTCCTCAAAGACACTATTCAGTGCCAACCTCACTAACTTTGTTAATTGAGTCGTTGCTCCAAAAAATGCAAGTTGGTCCTAGACTTCCTGAATTTTGGTGACAAAGGGATCTACGCCTTCCCCCTTTCTATATCTTGATGCATCTCAAATTCTCCTCGAGAAACATCTTCGGCTGTTTGGGAGTGACCTAATATAGTGTGGCGAGATAATCCCACATTTATTTGGGAGTATCCTTGCCAACTATGTGTGAGACTATATAGTCCCATACTCCATCTAGGATCAACTGCTTTGCCCGTGCCATCTCCTTCCTATATTCCTTGAGTTGGTATTCATCCTAAGGAGTTGCCATAATGCTGTCTATGTAGATCTTTAGGCCATATTCATCCAACAAGAAGGACATCCTGACCTTCCAGATGACATAGTTGGAGGAACCCTCCAACCTATCCCAATCTCTCAGCTCAACTGTTGCCATCTCTAATCTAGTCGAAAACTCCCTCTTTCCCTGTGCTCGACTGATACTCTGCTACTCGCACCCCATTATGGAATGTGTGGTCTTGCAAGTTGCTACTTCCAATCTACAATAAAAAATTCGAACTTCCGAGAATGAAGTTCCTTGAGGAAAATTTTCCCTCTGCTGTGTGTGCTTTTCTCTTCCACCCAACGTTAGGTTTTCTTTAGTGAACTGCTGCAAAAAACCTCTATATCCAGCCATAAATCTACCCAATGAAAACATCTGGGTTGTTCCCTATGCCTGTTGGAATCACTCAATTTGGAAAGTCAAATTTTTTCCGCCTCTCTACTTTGAAAAATCAAACTTCCTCAAGCAACTCGACTTGCCTGGAAATGGACTGCACTACCCCTGACAATTTCGACCTACTGCTCTTATTGAACAACAAAATTCCTTCTCTCCCTTTTGGGCTCTCCGAATGATCAATCACGCTATAATACCATGTGAAAATCTCAAAACTGAAACCTATTGCAACAACTAGAATTTATTTTTCTAATTGTTAATTATTTTAACAATTTATCTGCTACTGAAAATATCAAATAAATCACAATGCAACCTTCACAAATAAAATACTACAGAAATAATAACCTTGGAAGCTGAGAAATACTAGCGGATACACATGAAAATTAACACCATTGTTTTTGGACAAAAGTCTCCGGAAAAACCCAATGCGGGATTACGAGTGCAACATATGAGGGTTTTATTTTATTATGCAATAGTGAAAATCTGAGTACAATCTAATGCTTGAAACTGGAAATCCACAACAAGAAAGTATGGGAAAAATTATTGAAGGGAATTACCCTTCCTCCACAAGCAATCCTAACACAACCTTCCTTCAGAAACTCAACCTTCTGGATTCTTTGTGTCAACCTATGGGCTGCTCTGTGCAGGCCCTATCACATCAAGCCTCCAAACCGCCTTTGATGAAGTCTTTCTTCTTGTCTCTGTTGAGGAAATAACCTCTCTGGCACTTTGGACCCTCTGCCCAACCTTTGGAACTAAGAACGAATTTCTCTCGAGCAAATCAAATTGTCATTCTGAAGCAACTGCGTAGTCCTCTATGTTGCCTCACTTGGAATAACTCGGCCCTCTTGCTGCTACCTCTCTAGATCCGAAAAACTTCCTCCAGACTCACCATCCCTACCCCTCACTCACTGCTTTGATATCTGGCTCTCCAGAAGCTAACTGTTGTTACTCTAGAAATCGATCTGCTAAGGAAATCAAATTTCTGGTGTTCTCAAGTGTATTCTCCAAGTTCCCATCGAATTTCTATTATAATCCATTATTGGAGCTCCAACGACTAAGATTCAAACTTAATCGATGGTTAGGGTCATCTTGGAATCAATCCGTGTGAGTTTCTAGATGATTCTCACCTTGACTTAATTAATACTGATTAATTAACCAAATTTCCTAAGTTTAGACTTAGGAAACATTAAAAATTTGGTTAATAATCTAATTAAGTCACTTCTAGGTGGAATTTCCAGAAATGGTTTCTGGGTTTTGGAGATATCATGTATTCTAGCCCCTCCACCAAATTTCGTGGCTAGAACACAGCCAATGATACAAAAACTAACAATATCTTGAAATAGGATTCATTTCCAAATGCAACACTTACAATTTTTCTTTTCTCCAGACTAATGAATTTGTTTTGGTCTCTAGTAATGTGTGTTGAGCACCCACTGTATATGTACCATTCATCTTATTTATTTCCAGCAAGCAATGCTAGTTTGTAATCTTTCTTCTTTTTATTTTCCCATAGTGTAGTTGGTTTCTTTTTCTTTATGATAGGAGCATATTCTTTTATATTTTTGTAATATTGTGCCTTGTCACCAAGGTAATTGCATTTGTAGCAAACAATGTTTTGATCCATCTATGGATCAAATGAATTGTAACTTTTGTTAACAAATCCATGAAAATTTTAGGTTTATGGCCGTCCTTTGTATATCAATAATAATTCATGTTTCTTGTATAGTTGTTTCTTGCATTCATTTTACAATGAATTTCTTTATTATAGATCTAAGGCTTCTACAATTTATGTCCAAAGTTTCTGCAAGAATAAGAGTGACCAAGAAAAATTTACTTGGTAGGAACAAGCTTTTTTAGTAGCTCAATTTTATTGAATTTTGATATTTTGTTCTAGCTAGTGGTGACATGTTCTTGTTGTTATTCAACTCCTATTTGTTTGTTGTTTTCACCTCTAAAAGCATTGGCATAACGGTTAGGTTTTCCTTCATCTTCCCTTACCAATGGTTTTATTTATGATTACTGTTTTTAAACTATTGTCATAACCAAGTCCCGTCTTATTAGTAGGTAGTCTTTGTTTGTTGATCATTTCATCTTATCTTTTAGTACTTCTTTCAAATTTCAAGTAATCATTCAACTTTGTTTTTTCAACATCAACTCCTTTCTCTTGCGATCTCTGCTTTCAATTCCTCATACCTTTGGCTTTATGTGACTTCTCCTTCAAACTGTTAATTGTATTTTCAAGCTCACGTTTCTCTTCTTCACACCTTTACAATTGGCCTTTCGTTTCTATATTTTTGTTTCCGAGCTTGATATTTTCTTCTACAACATACTTCAATTTTTCTTCAAGATTCTCTTCATCTTCATGTTTGTTTTTTGTATCATATTTAATTCGCGAGGTTTATAGTTCCACATTTGTTTCTTCTACATCAACTTAATTGTATTGTTTATGAACTCTTATTCATAATCGATATCAAGTGTTTCAAAAGTTTTATGGTCGTCGTTTTGGATTTCTTGAGTTATGAATAGAACTTCCCTTACATCACCTTCTTCTCCATCACTTTCATTTGAAGAATTATTTTCCTCTTTGGAGTAAACACCCTTTTTCTTGTAGAATCTCTTATTTTCTTCAGAAGGACATTTCTGATTGTACCGCAATTGAAACATTTAAAATGTAGCTTAGCTTTATATATTCCAGTTCCCCTTTTCATCTTCCTTATGTAATTTTCTTCTTCTTCATCTAATTCATCACTTATGATTCCTTCTACTATGTGTTGTTTGTTCCTTGTCTTATTCGAGGCTTTAAAGGTTGCTTCTCTGCTTGGTTGTCCATATTTTGTATCTATTCTCATTTCATATGCTGTGAATGTGTCACGTAGTCTATCCATTGTCATTTTGGTCAAATATCTAGTTTCTTCTGTGTCAGATACCTTGGCATCATATCTCAAAGGAAGTGATCTCCACACTTTCTATACGATCAAGGATTATTGTACTTCTCCTAATCCTCTGATAGCAATGACAAATTCATCTACTATTAGTAAATAGGTTGAAATATCTTTTGATTGATTCATTTTCAATTTTTCAAACTGTGTTCTATGTCGTTGAAGCTTGACTTGTTTGACCTTTTTATCTCCTTCATAAAGTCTTTTTTAGTTTATCCCAAACTTTTTTAACCGTCTTACACCCCATCACCTTGGTCATAACAATTTTTGACAATCCACATGTGATACCATGATGAGCCTTTAAATTGTAGGTAAATAATTTCTTCTCATCGGGATCAAATAGAGGATTTTTTAGAACTTTGTAGCCATTAACAATAGAGATCCAAACATCCACTCCTAAATATGTCAAGTAAATTTCCATGTTATTGCTCAACAATGCATAATAATTTCCATCAAACACCTGAATTGTGTTTGGAGAGAGGCCTTTCATTTCATCCATATTTCTTCACGATCTTCCTTTTAGTGATTAGATTATTCTAAAGGTAACTTGCTCTTGTACCAATTGTTGGAAATATTACCAATATTTAGAGGGGGGTGAATCAATATTGGAACTTTTTTACAATTGCTTAAAACTTCAAAGAGAACATGCAAATAATACTTATCAACGACACATTAATTTATGCACAAAACTTGTCTTAAATAATTTCAATGTTTACAAGTACAAACTTGAAGGAGGAAACAACCCCCTATTTTTCCAATACCTACAAGAAGGAGGTTGATGAGCCTTGGTATCCTCTTGATGAGCCCTGGTATTGCATTAAGGATGTTGCAACTACTAAGACTCTCAACTTAAATTATGAACTTGGGGTTCGTACAAAATTAGAGGTGATAATGCTATATGCACAATAGGTCAATTTCTACCATGTCACCCTCAGTCATTGGATCAGATCAAGGCAAGCAAAGTCCACTCCTTCAACTAACTGCACAGATAATTTATGTGGAAATACAACAAAACATACCCTAATTGCAAGGAAAGGAGCATTAGCCTAATTGAAGAAATGAACGTATCATTCATTTAATGTAAAGGACTAACTGAAACTGCAGGAAAGGGAATGACTACACTAGCTGCAGAAATAAACCATGCTACTCTATTTGCAAACAAATTAAATCAATATTCTTCTTGCAAAATTAAAATCATTAATCTAATTGCAAGTTGCTTGGAAAGAAGAAATTTAATCTACAACACACAACTAGGAAATTAAGAAACTAAGTCTAATTCACTTGCATTGAAGAGTTTCAAATGTGAAAATTTGCTTCCTAACTCTATTTACTGTTTTGTGCTTGTAGTGGAGGAAGGACGGGTCTAGAGTGGTCCTTGGGTTTCCCTAATCATGGATTCAAAGCATGGAGGTCGTCATTTAATCTCAAGATACAAAAATCAAGATCCTAGGGCAAATCTAGTTGTGTTTGGCTAGTGCTACAGGACTGCTACATGGTGCTACAGGAAACTCTATTTTTCTACAGGAGTGGCCTGTTTTGCTATAGGAGTGGGTCTGAGAGATTTTTGAGGCCAAGGAAGTTGTTTTGAAGGTGGAGGGAGGTGGATGAGGGTGGATGAAGGATGTGCGAGGCATTTTTCCAAGCTTAGCACCCCTCATAGGCCTATCTTGCACAAAACTTCATGCCCATAGTGTCCTTCACTGGCCCTGAAAAGATGATATCGGTGGAAGAGCTTGAGAGTAGTGTGAGGTGTCCAAGAGGAGGAAGGAAATGTATCAATGGATGTGAATGAGTGTGCGAACCCATACAAGTCACTGGCATCTCCTTTAGACTAGCAATAAAGGATATACATCTACTAATTAATATTGCAGTAAAATTAATCAAAGTGGAAAGGATGAGTTGAATTTTATTTCTTCAATATTTATTCTCTCCTACAACATGCATTTAATCTATTTTATAAATGATGACATTAACTTCTAAGGTGCAGAAACCAAGCATGCAAAATAATTTCAAACCCAAGCCTAACAATTTCCAAGGAATCATAAACATATATTTTTGGCTTGTTGTTATAGACTCTTCAACCACGCATCCCACAAGAGATGTTATATACCTAGGGGGGATAATATAGGGTACCAAGGGAGGTACCCAAGGTAATAATGTAATAATGGGATGGGCCATAGTAATAAATAAGGTGGTTAACCCATGTCATGTAAGGTGGTTAACACCATACATTCACTCCTTAAGGAAGGAGAACACTCCACAAGCCATATGCTTGTTCATACAAGAATACTTCTCTT
>APFE031363402.1:1133-14786 GCA_000404065.3 Pinus taeda
ATAGGGGCACAACAATATTAATAAGGGGTACAACTACAATAGTAATGGGGTAATCACTAGTATTATAGGGACCCAACACTCTGCTTCTAGGAGATATCATCACCATCACTGCCAACATCATTATAGGAAGAGTGAGAAGGGATATTTTACAGAAGAATTCAAGAAAAACAAGCTTCCTAATTTTTATGGTGAGTTGACTAAGTCAAAAGATGCACAAGTATGGCTACTTAGGATGAGTAAATTCTTCATACATCATGATTACTCTGAGAATATGAAGGCCAAGATAACTACCTTCAGTCTCAAGGGAAAATCATATATCTGGTGGGAAGATGTTAAGCATGTCAGAGGTATTAGGGAAAAGAATCTAACTTGGTAATAATTTGAAGCACTCTTAAGGAAGGAGTACATATCTAAGAGATATTATGATGGAAAGGCAAAGGAACTCTATGACCTTAGGATGGGTTCCATGATAGATGAAGAATATACAACTAGATTTCTGGAGTTTATGAGATATGTGCCATATTTAAAGGATAGAGAAAAAAAATATATCCAAAGGTTCATCAAAAAATTTCCTTTATCATTCACACACCAAATTTATTTTGATGAGCCTTGGTATTCGAAGGAATCTATTAGGAACTTGAAGCATTATTATGAAAAATCAAAGTAGAATCTTGAGTTCAAGCATGAATGAAAAGGTAATGAGAAGACTAAAGGAAAATGGCCTAATAAGCGAGGGAGATCTTAGGATATAGATGACACAAAAAATGTGGCCTTGTGTAAGAATTTCATTGTAGCTAAGAAAGAACATGGGTATCAACCTGTGGAGAAACATAATAAAGGTAGTGGAAAATAACCATTGAAGTGTTGGACTTGTGGTGGATGCCATCGTAGGAGGTATTGTCCATCGTATTAGGGTGGCAGGACTCAAATTTAAGGTGCTCAGGAGGTACAAATAGTTGGGGATGTAGGTCAAAGCATTCCATGGATCTATGCAGTAGTTAATAGTAGGCAGGTATAACACCAGGCATCCATTATCGAGATGGAAGGTGGAACCAAAGGGAGAGTTTTATCCAAAGCCTCAATGCATCTTACAACATAATAAGATCATGCTCCATAACTAAGCAATAGAGCAAGTTAAAGTGCATGAAAGCACTTTTGTGTCGAGGAAGCTACATGAGAGATGGCTAATAAGATGCAAGCATGATAATTAGTTTCCAATTATAGCTAAATTCGTCAAGGAAGTTGAAATCCCTTGAGAGATGAGACATGCATGTGTTTCGTTGCAGGGAAGAGTGCTTGGTATAAAAAGGTAAGGCAACTGGTATATTGTTATATTTATTAATGCATTGAAAATTGTGTGTTTATGGCAATATATGTAGTGAATTGCATGGAAAAATACACTACCATGAAATCTTGAAGAAGGCTCAAGATGATATTTTATTTGTGAACCCTTGGTAGCATCAGGAACTCATGGGGGTTGAGTCATGGTGTTGGTTGAAAATTTTGTTCTTTCAATGTTTCATGATTTTTGTGTGCTTGATTTGTGTTTTTTATTATGAGTGGTGCATGTCCATGCCACTTTGTTTGTGTTGTTGTATTGTTTTATGGATTTTTGTGTTTTTCATCTTATTTTCTTGATCTTTCCTTTTATGTTTTGAGGGTCTTAGGAATTGGTAGAGGAAAGCTAATGGAGCTTGGGGAGACTTGAGTGAAACCCGCTAGGCAATAAAGGCTCAGATGAAGCCCAATTCATGAATAAATGGTAGCTAAAGGCAAGAAATGAAAACTAGTTAGCTTGGTTGGGTCCATAGGGATAAATGGATAGTGGCAGGATAGTCATGAGAAAGGTAAACAGGAAAGGTAAATTAAATTATCTTGAGATAACACCTTGGCTAAGTTGGGGATTGTTGTTCTCATGTCATGCTTACATTACATAGATAAAGTGAGTTCTCTTAACCTTGACCTTATGAACACTGTTAATTGTGTTGTGATCATGATTATGATAATATCTATATATATGTATGTATGGATGCCATTGTCTAATAGGGTTGTTAAGGATCACTCTTGTGGAAGAAGGATTATTTATGTAGGTGAATGGCATGAAAAAAATCTTGGTTTTATGAGGAATCAAGTGGGTAGAGTATCCCTAGAAGATCTATGATTTTAGTATCATGTGGATATGATTTTGATATTATGTGCTTATAAATATGATCATGTTTATGCTATGAACATGGAAGTAATGGGGATTGATTCTCAAGCTCCCTAGAGGATATGGGTTGGGATATAATCTTTGGAGCTCTGTAACAACTTGGGTTCCTTGGAGGCTGTGGGTTGAGATAGTAGCCCCTAGAGCCTTGGAAAACTTGGGAAGAAGGCAATCTTGAGTTAATCTATGCAAAGGTCATTTTTGAATATTTTCGTGTTTATGCTTTGATTTTAGTAGTGTGATTTGTGACATGCTGGGAAAAGCATAGATAATTAGAAACACCATAGATCCTAGATTTGGATTGTAAATTCACACAATACTGCATGAGGAAGACACTAAAGGCAATAATGCCCGGTAGAGATGGTTTTTTCTCTGGATGTGTAGTATTGCAGTTGTGTACATGTTTCACATGTTATGTTATGTACATGTTGTGTTCTTTTCATGTTTTACTGTGCCATGTGTATTGTGTATGTGTTGTGTCGTATCATGGGTATATGTGAAAGTGTTGTGGTACACCGTGTGTAGGTGTATGTCTTATATAATGTGTTGGGACAGGCAGGTATGAGATTGTTTAGATGCCCTTGTTTCTAATATTGAGGGTAGAGGTGGTATAGTCTTTGGATGCCCTTGTTACTGATATTGGGGGTAGAGATGATATAGTTTTTGGATGCACTTGTTGTTATTATTAAGGGTATAAGAAACATAATTTATCTATGCCCTTGTCTCTTTAGAAGAGAAGGCAATGAGTGCTTGTCAAGTTTGGCAACCAATCTAGTGTGTGTATGTTGTCAAAGAGAAGAGAAGGCACTAGGTGCTTGTTGGGTTTGGAAACCGATCCGGTGTGTGTACTTCATCAAAGAGAAGAGAAGAAATTGGGTGCTTGTTGGGTTTGGCAACCGATCCAGTGTATGTAAAGAAAGGAAAAAGGATGAAGGAAGAAGCAAAGAACAATTTGAAAGATAAGTATCAGTATTTTATTTTAGTTTTTAATTTAAAATTTATGAACATAATCTATGATTATGATTTATGATGGTTTAGTTTTAAGCTAACCAGATGTGATATTTTTATATATGATGATTTGATAAAGGAGATAATTTGATTGGTTATGAAAATAATTAAATAGAAACGTAAATGTCACCTTATTGATGAGCTACTAATGAGGTATGGTTTTAATTTATTACAATTCCTTTTGAGTCTAATGGAAATTATGTGCTTGGTACAAGAAAGCATGGAAATGTTGGGTTTGGGTGGTTGGAACCGACTGCAAGAAATTTAGCAGTAACAACAAAAGGAATTGGAACATGTAACAATATTATGGTAAAGCACTTTAGAAGTGGGGCCATTATGGGGCACTGGTACTCAATAGTGTCCAATGATTTGCATAAGCATGCTTTGATCGGTATGATGGTTTTCAGGTAGGGGTATCCCTTGGTTTTTGAAACCTTTCGATGCGAGGAAACCATGCCAATGAATGGATCAATCGAGGGACTAGGATGTAGAGAAGGGGATGCCTAAACTTGGAAGGTTAGTGACTACATGGAAGGGGGTGACCTATGAACACCCACACTAGGATGTCTTGCCCAACATTCAACTTAGAATAATTTTCCCATCAACCGTGGTTATTATTTTCACTTTACTAAATTTTATTACATGGAATTTTCATGAGGGATGTTACAGATAACTATATTGTTGGAGGAACATCACATTGTTAAGAGAATTATAAAGAATAACTTACCTTGGAAATTGGTCAAGAAATAATTCAAAAGGAACTATTTAACATAGATATATTTTTATGAGAAGGCTAGGGAGATTCATGAGTTGAAGTTGGGACAACTTACGATGGATGAGTTTGTTGACAAATTTATAAGTCTATTAAGATATTTTCCCTACCTCAAGGAGGATAAATAAAAAATTAAATATTTGTTATCTCTCTACCTTGATCTTATAAAGAAATAATTTAATTTTATTTCCCGAGGGATTGTGAAGAAAAGAAGGGAAGGCCGAAGAATAATTTTTTTTTGGTCAATAACATTATTGGTTGGAATCAGAAGCACATTGGGAGTGTGCATCGAAATAAGGAACCGATAACTGTTCACTAAGAGATAAAGGAGCACAATGATTCTAGTGTTGGACATTTGAGGTAGGCTTTGATTTTAGCAGTGGATTCTTGACTTCCTCGGAAGGAGGTGAATCCTTGGTACTACTTTCGAGGGTGGAGGTGTGAGCCTCTGGACCCCCTTCTTGCTGATGCAAGCATCATATATTTTTATTCCTTGGTCGAAACAAATTTTCATATGTATATATGTGTATATCATTGTAAATATTGTATTGAGCTGTGCTTATAAAGATCCATAAATAATATGTTTATTTGTTGGTTGAAGCAAATGTGCTTAAGTATATATCATTATAAATAATGCATCATGTTGGGTTTATAAGGCTTCATAAGTAGTATGTTGTCATGTTTTTCAACAATTTTTTCGGGCCATAAGTGTCATAGAACATTGAGGAAGGTTTTCCCCAAGGGGGAGGGGTTTGTAACAACCCTACGTTAATTTTCCATGTATTAAATGGATATTATAAAGGAAAAATCAAACCAAGGTCATGGGGTAAGTATTCCAAGATGAATGGAGGGGGAAAATATTACATTGGGAGTCACTTGTGGTTTATTATTGGATATGGAAATTGACATTGGCATTGGAAAAGGAAAAAGGCAATAAATGGAAATCAGTGCAAGAAATAAAGGAAAATATGAGAAAAGGAAGATGAAGGGATACGAATATAGATGCAAGGGAAAATGAAGAAAAAGGAAAGGAAAAGAAAATAAGAAGGGAGCAAAACATTCTAGCATTCTCACTTGGACAAGAAGAAGCGAGAGAGGGAGAGGGAGAGGGAGGGAGAGGGAGAGGGGGAGAGAGAGAGAGAGGGAGAGGGAGAAGGGGAAGGGAGGGAGAGGGAGAGAGAGATAGGAATATAGAATGAGAAAAGGAAAGCAAAAGAAAGAAGGAGGAAACATTCTAGCAATCATTCACAAGAACAGGAAGAGAGAAGAGAGAGAGAGAGAGAGAGAGAGAGAGAGAGAGAGATGTTTAAGTTGCTAACACATGCATGATTTATGATGCATATATCTAATTTGATTCTGTATGTAGATGCAAAGATCTAGTTTGATTGTGTATGCAGATGCAAAGATCTAATTTGATTGTGTATGCAAATGAAAATATTTGGTTATGTAGATTGATAGATCTGGATTGATTGTGCATGCAAATTCATAGACCTGTATTGATTGTATACAGATGCATAGATATGGTGTAATTGTGTATGCAAATGAAGATGCATAGATCTAGTTTGATTGTGTATGCAGATGCAAAGATCTAATTTGATTGTGTATGTAAATGAAAATATTTGGCTTGATTGTGTATGCAGATTCATAGATCTGGATTGATTGTGCATGCAAATTCATAGACCTGTATTGATTTTGTATGCAGATGCATAGATATGGTGTAATTGTGTATGCAAATGAAGAGATGTGGTTTGATTGTATATGAAGGTGGTGAGATATGATTTAACTGTTTATGTAAATGTAAAGATCAATATGTTGATTTGATAGTGTATCATGAAATTGAGTAATAGTGTGTTTGACATGATAATTATACTAGATAGAGACCATGTTTAGAGAGAGGTTTTAATGAAAAATGTTATGAGATCTACATGCAGGTTGTGTTCCTGAATACTACGTACATTCTTAGTTTTGTTTCAAAATAGTTGTGTATACTATATGAGTTAATGTGGGTTGATTAAATTAGATGCTTATTGTTGGTTCTTGTTGATTGTTGTCACTTTAATGTATGAAGATGATAATTTGTTGGCTTGGTATTTGGCATCTTGATTAACTTGTTGAATATTTGAGATATAAATGCTAGTGCTTTCCATAAGGAAAATGTATATACACATATCCCTTTTATGAAAGTCACGTATATGTTTTGGAATGATTCTAAAAAGTATGAATTGAATGAGTTTTTGTATTATTTTTTGTTGATTGTCAAGGATGTCTTCATCAAGACTATGGCTTGGTTGTGACCGTATTTGGTTTGTATAGTGGAAGTTGCAAGGGAATATTCACTTGACTTAATATAAATGAGTAGTATTGGATTTGATTATTGATATTGGGCATGGTTGACAGTGGTGACTTGGATTGATATGGCATGATAGTATTGACAATGTTGTTGACAGGGTTTACTTGGCATGTTGGTATTTAGTGATTTAGTGATTGGGTTGCTTCAATGATTCAGTTGTATTTAGCAATTCAATTGTATTCAGTGATTCAATTGTATTCAATGATTCACGTGTATTCAATGATTCAATTGTATTCAGTGACTTAGTGATATAATTATCCAATGATTTAGTTTGTTATTAGTTTGAGATTATTGATGGTGTGGGTGTAGTTTGAAAATTAATGAAAGGTCGGCTACAAGTTTTGATGATTGATTGATAGGTGGATCCAATATGAAATATTATGAAATGTGGTACATGAAGGGTGCTTAGGGTTGGAGTGTTCAGTGAGGGAGCCAAAGCTTCCTTCCAGAGGTAGCTATAAAACTTAGTGAGAGAGTAAGAGCTTCCTTCAGGTAGAAGCAGGTAAACTTGATGAGGGGGTCGTATCTCCCTTTCAGTGCATGCTGAAGAATTAATGGAGGTTGTATCCTTTTGTAGGTAGGAGCCTATGTGTTGGTAAGAGTTAACACCAATCCAAAATTTTAAGAAGATTTTCTTTATAATAAAAGAAGAAGACATAGATGACATTAGCGGTGGTTTTCTACCACATTAGATTTCCACCTAAAATACCATTGTGCATATGTGTTGATGTGTTTCTTATGTGTTATCTTCTCATTAATGCTCATGATTAATGAATAATGAATGGAAAATGAAATAATGATGGAATGATTAAGATAATCATTGATGGAATTTGTGAAAAATTAGTAATCTGCACATATGCAGTTTGAATTCCCTAAAGTCACATATAAACACAAGTTATCTGAGTAACAATAGCATACACTTTAAAAAATTTGAAATTAAAGACTAATTGAAATAAAAATACTCATTCACCCCCCCTTCCACCCCCACAATATTTTTCCTAATAATTGGTATGAGAGCAGGTCTCTCCAGTAGAAGTTTAACTGCTTGAGAGTGGACCAGGGACAATGGGAAGGAAGCACAAGAAGAAGGTAACACAAAGGAAGAGGTCAAGTCTAGAAAGCAGTGGCAATGATGTATCCAATGTAATGGAAATATATGCATCCAAAAATTAAGGAAAACCATTAGCTGAACAAGCCAAATTACAAACTATGGAAATTAAAGGTATGCTTGTACTTGATGATACTAACTATCATGATTTGAAAGAAAATATGAAGATGATGTTTCTCGAAACTAATGTTTGGCATTCATTTTGTAATGGTTATACTAATACTCCTCCATTAGAACAAGATCTCTAGAATAATAGATGGGCATTAAATGAAATATTTAGTATGATATCTGATTCAGTATCAGAGAAAGTTATGCATTATGAAACTACAAAAGAGGTATTGGATAATCTATAGGACATTTATGAAGGAAAAGGAAATCTAGTGACAAATCAAGTTTATTCATCAGGTAAACCAATCGGTAATCTTGTTTCTAAAGAAATGCCAAAAGATGAGAGTGGTTGTGAAAAAACCCTCGTTATATCTTATGGAGTTACTGATACAGAAGAATATAGGTTAGAAGAAGTAATTAACCTTAGAAGAAAACTTGCTTCTACTTTGAAAAATATTAACAGTCTTGAGAATAATTTGCAGGCATATAAGAACAAGGATCATAACAAATCCGTAAATAGTAGTAGAATATGAAAAACTTAATGTAAGAAAACAATATTGCGAAGGACTTGAAGCTGAGATTGTATCTCTAAGATTAGATCTAGAAAAGTCAAACAAATGAAATGAAGAGCTACTCCAAGTATTTGAATAATAAAATAATTGAATTAAGGAAGAGATTATTGAATTAAGAATGTAAGTAGAAGAAGGAAGGAAGGTTGAAGAATGAATGAGGAAGTAGTATATTGACAAGGAAGATCAGTGTCAAATACTAGAGGCTGAGGTAAGTATTGTAAAAGGTAAATTGGTAGAAAAGTACAAACATTTGAAATTTCATGATAGTACCAAGATATTGGACAACCTTATTAACAATTAAATATCTCCCTTTGTCAAACTAGGCCTTGGTTTTCATGAAACTGTTAAAGGATAATCTAGCTCACAAGCTTGTGCAAGCAATTTTGAGGTGAACAAAGAAAACTATGATAATCCATGTAAAGAATAAAGATTTCAACCAACCCAACAACCAAGGAAAGTGAACTTTAAAAAGAGATCAATTGCTCTTGATATTAGAAGTAACAAACCATTCTCTCCTTTCAACAATGATATTGAATTTTTTATCTGTCATAACTATGGACACATTACAACTAATAGCAAAAGCAGGTTATTTAGACCTCAAGAAAATAATTACTCCACAAGAAGATTATTAGTTTCCAGGTACTCAAGTTTCTTTCAAGGGTATTGTTTTGCATGTAGTGTATTTGGTCAAAAAGTTATTAATTGCAATAAGAGAATTTTGAAGATTATATATTATGTCGCCCCCCTTCTCTGGTCATGTAAGGTGTTATACTTGTAACAAATTTGGGCATGTAGCAAAAAAATATAGGAAGAAGAAAATGTATTCACACAAACCACAAATAGGTTGTCTCCAAATCAAGCAACCAAACAAGGAAGTTGTTATCAAAAGACCTGAGAAAGATGGATCCACCAACATTACTCATATTAAGTTGAAGGAAGAAGAACAAGTAAGGTGTGGTCTTGCTCTGTTCTCATTTGAAGAAGAAGATGAATTGTACATAGAAAGTGGATGCTCTCATCACATGTATAGAACAAATTTACCTCTCTTAAGAAAAACAAGGATGGTAGAATTATTCTTGGAAATGGTGCATCGACAAAGGTTCTAGGGAAAGGTAATGTTAATCTTGATAAGAATATGGGAGAAACTGATGCATTATTAGTTCAAGGTATAAAAAAATATTCTAAGTGTAGGCCAAATAGCTGATAAAGGACTCATTGTTGGGTGCAGGAATTGCTACTAAGTAGGCTCCTTCGACACTTAATTGTGAACCCGGGGGTTTCGTAAACTTAGAGGCGAAGCATAGGAAATGCGAAATGATATGAAATTTTCCTAACTCTATTCCTACTTCCTTAATTACAATCTTACAAAATCGAAAAGAAAAGATCACTCAACAATTTACACCAAAGAAATTCTAGTGCTGGAATATGAAAGAAGCTACTTTTATGAAGAAATAAATAAAAGGAACTTTCAAACTCTTGTAAGAAATATTGATTAATTGAAATGAAAATCTATGTCTATCTTTAGTATAGTTGTATGTTCGATTAATAATTGGACCCTTGAATATGTCTGACTTCTTTATAGATCTTTCTCCACGCATTGAGCTGCTATTCATGTACTCCTGCAATATTATTGCACTAGTACCAGAACAAAGTTAATATGTTGGAAGTATATTATACACTTGTACTAAAGATTTCTATCCTCATGCAGGGGCTCTAAGTCTCAGAACTAGAGCACTCTGTTCTTGTATTAGGATATTGATTCCTGTACCGGAACAAAGATTCCTGCACCAAGTTTTCAAATTATTTCATAAAAGAGTAAAGACTGTTATAACTTAAGAAAATAATTTGCAAAGGTGAACATAACTTTGAAATAGCTTTCAAAAATAGAAAGATGCTTCAACCCAACTTAACTTGAAAATAAGAATTAACTTTGAAAGTCAAAGCACACTTTTCTTTAATCAAGGAACTCTTTCATGCAACTAAAGAAATCATCTAATTGTGACAACATGCTTTATACCTGTAATAGGTATTCACACAAGTCCGATCTGCCTTTTTAATCTTCTTAATTTAGAAAAGTTCACTTTGAAATAGTTAAATATGAAGTTCGATCATTTCCTTAAAAGTGTAAAGTGCAAGTAAAGATTAATGTGTTATAACAACATTCATTCCTTAATTACCAAAGCACATTAAATCTAGAATATCAAGAATACTTCTAGAAGATGAAAACTCGCAAAAATGAATCAAGTTCCTTGTGACAAAAATGAACGAAAAACTTCGCTGTAATGAACTAAAGAAATCAAATTATAGAACTATAAATGCACTAGTGTAGGAATAACGTGCTTGCACGATCCAGGCAGAAATAGTACTAAGCTTTGAAAAGAAAAATTACAAAAGGGTAATATCAAACTTAGTTAAGCATGCACACCACTGATCTGTCACACAATGGCTATAAATGAAATTGAACTTGAACCTCGTGAAATAATAGAAGCATCTACTTTGATTCACACCTTGCATTAAAATGAAATCAACACATCTTTAACAAGAAAGAAGAATTTGAGGGAGAACGAGTTGGGTTGGCTGGGCCCTAGCCAACTAGCTCATTTCCCTGATTAGGAAACTTGGAAACTCAGCTCTCAGCAACGCACTAACATAGAATCAAAACATAAGATTGAAATAACGTGGTGTAGTCCCTTTATATTAAATTCCAGAATTAGCAAATGTACATGATGAAATCGAATCTAGCCCAGAACGAGGGCGATGCCAACAAGATTACAAAATACCATAGTCATAGTAGCATAGCTATCCCTCTGATCGCTACCATTTTATATCTGAATCCTACATTATATACATCCCTTCAGGCCTGTGGTAGTAACAAAATTACATTTAACTTTACGATCTAAGCCTTTTGGCTGTAACGAAATAACAAAATATTACATGCTAAGCCTTTCGGTTGTAACAAAACACTAAACTTAAGGATTCCGCTAATGACCTAATCTCTATCATATCCTTGACTTATCTCCGCTCCAAGCCCAACTCGAGATGAATGATTCTGAACAAGATGTCTGCGTTAGGTAGTGAGCTGTCACGGAAGTTTAGGATTTGCCAGCAGTGTAGGAATCCTACTTACACTCGACCATGCTAAAGAAATGATTAATACGTTTCTTACCAAATACTCTAGGAAAAAAGATATTAGTTGCAAAGAATAATAAAGGTATAAAATCTATAAAAATAATTAATTAAGCGGATTTGTAACCCTTAAATATGAAATATAAATCTTGTGCAAGAAAAGGAATGATTCTTTGAATAACGTAGGAATAAGGAGGTTTCGAGTTTAAAATAGAGGTCTAAGGTTATGAATTTGAAGTAGGAAAGGGGTTAAAAATGAAGCAGTTTAGCCTACCAACATCCTACCCTCCCTATGTTGTTGTGGGTCCTCACACAACCTTTATTTGCTGCAAAAAAACCAAAACAAAGGAACCTCCCTTCAATCCTAAACTTGTATGCTGTTCCCTGCTTTCACTGTCTTTGCCTTCTTGCCTCGAGCCTTCTTGAGTTTCTTAGTCACCATTTTAAGACGTTTATATCACTTCGAGGCCCGAAATTTCCATATCTTGACTTGTCTTTTTTGCTCTTTCACTTCTCCTGTCAACTCTACATTTATCTGCTTCTGCACTGTATTCTGCTCTTTCATGGTTTGGTTTAATATCTCCAAGCCGTAAATATGCTGCTTGAGCTCTTCTATTTGACTGTTCAGATAGAGGGTGGAGTTTTATACTTCCAATTCCTCTGGTGCAGACTTCTCGGCAGTCGATTCCAAACACGTGCCGACATCATTAGGGTCAAGGTTATCCTGGCTACCCATTTCTTGCATTTCAACATTGTCAAGGGTTTCAACAACTAGAGTTTCAATGTCACTAAGGGTCTCACTACCCTGCACATTCACCTTACTAGGGGTTTTAGTACCTGAAACTTCAAAATTATCAAGGGCTTCAGTGCCCAGAACTTCAAAATTATCAAGGGCTTCCGTGCCCAGAACTTCAATATTATCAAGGGCCTCAGTACCCTACAAATTCACCTTACCAGGGGTTTTAGTACTCAGAACTTCAAAGATATCTTTGGCTTCAATGTCTTGCACCCCATCATCCATTTGACCTTCAGCCGGGTCTTTGCTTGCACTCAACATCGTTTTTCTCTTCTTCATATTACCAAACAAGACTGAAAAGGGTGTGTCATCTTCCTTCTCCACATAGGCTTCGTCAAGCATTGTATGGACCACCATCTCAGCAAGGACTAAGAGGTAATTGTTACCTGGTGAAGTAGTTGGTGAGTCACCTAATAGTGTAAGGGAGGTTGACTGAACATGAACTTCCCTTGAAGAGGCGGTACTTCTCCTGGATGATCTCCTAGCCTCGGTAGGATGCGGGGTTAGGGTTTCTGATTTTCCTTCCTTGCTTGTAGTCTTCTTCTTGGACGACTTCCCTGCACCTCGTCCTTGAAACTCCTTCAGAAATTCTTCCCAGGTCACATTTTTAACCTCTAGTTCCTTCTTGATTAAAATTGTGATTAGCCTGCAGTGGTATAACTTGTATGCAACCTAGCTTGACTTCCCTCTCTAAACACCTTTCAACATTTTCTCTAAGCTCCTGAGTAGATAATAAGGAAAATTAATGGGCTTACTAGACTAAAAATACAGGAGGAATCGTATGTGATACAGGAAGGTCAATGAATAACGACCCTCGCAGGTAAGAAACTTCTGCAATACGTAAAGGATGTCCTTCCACTTTCCAATCATAGCATTATGTTGGAGACCGTTCTTTGAGTCCACCTTTTGCTTCAGGTTGACCATGAATCGGTGCCACAACTTCTTTTCAATCTTCTCCTTCTTAAACCATTGTTCTCCCACTGCTGCTAAACCTGTAGCCTGAGATATGGACTCCTTTGTGACCGCAAATTCCAACGAACCCACCTTGGCTTGGTTTCCATCAAAAGTCTAGGTGAATGCTAGTGCCACGGTTGAGTCGAATCCATTAAATTTTTGCAGAAACGGGAGGAAATCAGATTCCTGTAATATTGCAAGATTGTTTCTATAACATAGTTATCGATCAAACGAGAAAATGACATAGTACCCATTTTTTTGAGGTAATAAAAAAGCACTCGATTTTGAAAAATGGTGATTCAGAATACACCTTTTTTTTTTAGCATATTTTTGCCACTTTAATTTTTTTTTATGTATCAAGTAAGAACAATTTTTTTAAATGTTAGTGATTTTCATCTTGATTTTGAAAAGTGTTGATGCAACATCAACACATTTCTTTAGAGGGCTTATTTTTGACACTTTAAATTTTTTTATGTATCAAGTGTGAACATTTTTTTGTTGTTGGATATTTTCATCTTGATTTTGAAAAGTGTTGATGAGCATCAAGCCTTTTTGTTTAAAGGGCTTATTTTTACACTTTAAATATTTTGAATTAAGTGTGGAAACCAAAATTAACTCATAAACAAAAAAAATTGAATAAAAAACAAAACATA
>APFE031363402.1:14832-29046 GCA_000404065.3 Pinus taeda
TAGGGTCTGTGTTGATGCTTGTCTAACAACCTGATTCCATTATGTGCAATTTGATAGTTGATTTTTATTTTTATTTTTTTTATTTTTTTTCAATGTATCAAGTTGTCTTAGGCTAAGATTTTAAAATTGCTATACATTTAGCATCTAAAAAAAATTACTCTTTGTATAATAACTCTTTCATTCAATTGTTCATTTTTAAAGTTTTTTCATAATGTCATGTTTGAAATATTTTGAAAATTTAAGATTGTTTTGTAGTCATAATCTTTGGTTTTAATTCTATGGTTGAAAATTTGTCAAGATTTTAATGTTTTTTCTAAGTCGTGATATTTTATCTTTAATGTTATGGTTGAAAACATTTATAAATATTTTTTTTAGCACCATGCTTGAAAATTGTTGGAATTTTAAGGTTTTTCAAAGAAGTGATATTTTAAATTTAATCTCATGCTTAAAAATCATTGGAATTTTAAGGCTATTCAAATATGTGATATTTTATCGTTAATGTCTTGCTTGAAAACCGTTGGAAATTTAAAGTTTTTCAGAGTAATGATATATTATTTTTAACGTCATTATTAAAAAATGTTGAAAATGAACTTTGAAAAAAAAACGTTATTCCAACATCAACACTTTTCGATCTCAGGGTGTTTTTTGCACAAAAAAAACGGCTTTTATTGTTATTTTAAAAAATTATTGAAAATTTACTTTGAAAAAAATGGTGATGCAAAATCAACAATTTTTATTTTTGGGTTATTTTTTCATGTTTTTTTTTTTTGGATTTTTGGGCTCGTGTACCTATTTTGAGGTAATAGTTCCCATTTGATTGGTAACTATGTTCTATACTCGGTTGTTTGCTCCATCTCCTTCACGAACTTTGGTTCAATCCTGACAGGCGTCATTCCTCTGTTTGAATTCATCCAATCTCTGTCTAAAACTTTGGAAGAGTATTACAAATGAAGAACTCAAAGCTTTGTCGAAGGATTTATGATGATTGAGCTATACATCTGCCACTATATTGGCCACTTCCCAAATTGTCACACTCCATCATTAAGATTACACTCCTGGGATGGATGTGAATATGAATTGGTTCAAGTACAAGCAGTCGATGATGATTGGGAAAGACGACGGTTTAGATAATGATTCAGTGTAGCAGTCATGCGAGGTCAGATATGAGGCAAGACCATCATTGAAAGGTGATGAGTCTTTCAAGAAGAGGTAAGTATTGGATTTCAAGAGAATCATACCATCGCACATTCACTTCATGATCTCACATAAGGTGTATTCAGTACTAATTAAAAAGATGAGATTTCATAACCTAAAATATCTTTGTACTTAAATGATTTCTTCCTAATTTAGTAAATGATAAAACAATTTGTTAACCATAATGCAAATTATTGAATGCCATGATCTATAGGTGGTGCAGTCATTTTGTTTGTAAAAAAATTTACGAAACAAAGATAAGTTATTCAATACACATTTTTGCACCAGGTGTTCCTACACTAGAACATGTGTTTTCATACTTGGGCGCACTCAGCAGTGCATATTCCTATATTGAACATGCCTGCACTGAGCATGCCTGCACTTGAACAAGCCTTCATTGAACATGCTTGCACTCGAACACACATTCCTGCACCATGAATATTTGTAGCATATCTGGAAAGAGAAAGGGAACCAATTTTTTTTTTATAGGATATAATTCATAGGTTGGATTTGAAAAATTTGCTAGATATACAAGGGAGGTTTTAGTTTCCATTATTTGGTGTATATGCATTCTGATTTGATTTGTGAGTTCACATTAGACCCTGCAATCGATCCATATGGGAAAAAAAGAAGTTGGAAAAGCGGAAATTATGACTGTGAATTCAAGAGTGAGACCACCAAGAGGGACAAATTGAAAAGGGATTTTGGGGAAATTTTTTCAAGGGAAAAAGAGGGAAATACAAAATCAGATTGGGAAAGTTTCTTCGAAGAAAGGGATGGTAAACTTCATAGGATAAAAAGAAGAAAATAAAGGGGATTTTTTTATTTTATGAAAATGGGAATAGAAGAAGGGAAAAATTTCCCCTGAAATCTTCTTGTATAGTGCTCATCTAAAAGTAAATACAGTGGGAATTGAGTGTTTCTTGGATAAAAATTTCTATGCTAGCTATCCCAAACTTGGGTAAAGACTTGGTTCCTACACTTGAACCTACTTCTTCTTGGTGATAGTCAACACATCTAAAAATCGAGCAACATTTCTATTTTATTAGAATTTGATCTTCCTGCCAGCAAGCTGGTTTTCAAGTTGATCCTTCTATAATCATGTTAGTGAAACCGATTTTCACATTCACAGGAAAATATTTTTTTCTTTACCTTTTTTTTTTATAATTTTATAAATTATTATTATTATTATTTTTGGATTTTATTTAAGCTTCATTTCAAGCAAGAATAAATTAGACCACAATAGGCTTGCATTGCCACCTACTAATTGAAGTTTAGACTGCTGCTGCACTTGCTGCATGAAATATTCCTTTGTGATGGGATGAAAGTATGCTTTAAGCCTATGCCCATTCATAAGGAAAACTGAATTTCACCCATAGATACTTTTGACTTCTACAACCCCATTGTCAAAAACTTGAATTACCTCATATGATCCCATCTAATGAGTATGGAACTTCCCTTTAAAATGTTTAAATCTAGAGTCATAGAGAAGTACCCAATCAACTGGTTGGAATTGTTTCTTCTTGATAAAGTTGTCATGCCACTTCTTGCGTTGTTGCTGCACCAAAATATTATGTTGAACAACATCCCTCTGAAATTCATCCAACTCGTTTAAATGCAATAAATGTTGCTGATGTGCTTCCGAGAGATATAGACCCAATTGAACTGCAGTTCTGAAATTCTTTATCTGAAATTCAATTGGAAAAAGGACTTGTTTTCCATACACCAACTAAAATGTTGTATGCCCCTTGCTATTGCTCCAAGTGGTTCAATAGGCTCATAAGGCTTCAGGTAATCAGCTACCCCAATCCTTCTTATGCATGTTTACTATTTTGGTCAGGATGGATTTGATCACCTTCTTTGTAGATTCCACATGGCCAATTTTCTTGTGGGTGGTACGGTGTAGATTTCCTGTGTCGAACCTTATATTGATTCATGACTTCCTGTTCCAAGTTAGAAACAAACTATGGTCCATTGTTAGAAACAATTTCTCTAGGAACACCAAATCTAGTAAAAATTTCATTAAATAGAAAGTGAACAATAATTTTCTCAGTGGCAAAAAAAACAGTTTTAGCCTCTACCCATTTAGTAAAAAAATTAGTACAAACTAAGATATGTTGTTTATTTAAAGATGCAGGGTTTATGGGTCCGACAAAATCAATAACCCATTTTTCAAAGGGCTCAATCATAACTTGAGGACATAAAGGCATTTCATTGGTTTGAATTGGTTGACCCATCCATTGACAACTATCACAATGCTTAACATATTGCTTGGCATCCATAAACAAATAAGGCCAAAAATAACTAGTGTGTAAAATTTTATATGCAGTTCATTTATCAGCGAAGTGGCCACCACAAGGTTCATCATGGGAAAATTTTAAGACATAAAACATTTCTTCCTCTCTCACACATCTACGAATAACAAAATCTGGTCCAGTGTAAAAGATGTATCCCTGTATCGAAGAATATGATGCACTTTTTTGAATGATATTTTGCTTTTCACGAGCTGATAAGTGAGGTGGTGTTTTTCCGATGAATAAATAGTTAGCTATGTCAGAAAACCATGGGGATTTTTCTAACATAACAAAAATATGTTTATCGGGGAAATCATCATCAACAAGAATTACTTCACCAGGATTATTTAATCTAGAAAGATAATCAGCTACAACATTAGACTTTCCTGGTCTATCAATAATTGTAACATTGAATTCCTATAATAAAAGCAACCACCTAGTCACTCTACCACTAGTTAAAGGTTTATTCATTAAATATTTTATAGTAGAACGATCAGTATGCACATAAACTTCATATCCTATAATGTAATGTCTAAACTTATTAATAGAAAAAATAACGGCTAAAAAATCTTTCTTAGTCACTGTATAGTTAAATTTGGCAAGTGACAAATTTTCACTGATGTAATAAATAGCATAGGATTTTTTATTTTCTGTCCTAAATCTGCACCAATAGTAGTGTCTGAGGCATAAGAGGAAATGTGAAATGGCAGGGACTAGTTTGGTTCTCTCAAAATCGGTGCCTGTACTAATGTTTCCTTCAATGTCTCAAACGACTGTTGGCAAGCTATGGACTAGGAGAATTCACTATCCTTAGCTAATAATCGAAAAATGGTGGTAGTAATATTGGAAAAATTCTCAATGAATCTTTGGTAATTACCAACATTTCCCAGGAAGCCTCTCACCTCCCTTTGTGTTTTGGGTGCAGGAAGATGAATAAGAACTTCAACTTTAGTAGGGCCTACCTGGATACCTTTGTCAGAAACCAAATGACCAAGAACCACTCCTACTTTACACATTAATCTACATTTTTTATCACTCAAAGTAATATGAGTCTCTTAGTAATGTAAAAGCACTTTTTCTATATTTTTAAGAGATTCATCAAATGAGTCAACAAACATAGAAATATCATCCATATAAATCTCAACACATTCAAGATCAACAAAAATATCCAGCACAAACCTTTAAAAGGTGGCGAGTGCATTACACAACCTGAAAGGAAGCACTCAATAAGAAAATGTACCCCAAGGCCATGTAAATGTAGTTTTGTCTTGATCTGAGGGTGCAATCTGGATTTGGTTATACCCACTAAAGCCATCTAAAAATGAAAAGTACTTTTTACCGGCAAGGGTATCTAGCACCTGATCGATGAAAGGAAGGAGAAAGTAATCCTTGAGAGTGGATTTGTTTAATTCTCGGTAATCAATGCAAATACACCATCTCCCATGGACTATCACTAATGGAGAGACCCATTGACTGTCAGAAATGGGATAGATGAAATTAGTGTCTAAGACTTTTTGTAATTCCTCTTTAACAATATCTCTTAGCGTGGGATTCATTCATCTCTGGGGTTGTCAGATAGGTCAGGCTCTCTCCTGAATATAGATATGATGAGTACAAGGCTCAGGAGGAATGCCTTTCATGTCTTCGTAACTCCAAGCAAATGCATCTAGGTGACCTCACAACAAGGTAACATGTTGCTCTTGTTGAGATGAATCCAGGTCCGTGGTAATGTGTAAAGATTTTCCTGGGTTAATTTCAACAAGAGTGGTATCGAGCTCAAGAGTATAGGAATATGATGCCACAGTATGGGATGAGAAAGGTTGGGAATCATAATTTTCTTGAAAATCCAGAATAAAGATCTGATGAAGTGTGTCAAAGTTAGGCATAATGTCTAAATTATTCATGAAATCTTCTAATTCACCATCCTGGGTAGACTCAGTATGATGATGAATCAAAGAAATAGATTGAGTCTCCTCATCACTGCTATCATAAACTAACCATAAAGTGTCCTTGAGTTCTCGAATAGATCTAGTAGGCGGATATAAGGTGACCTTTTCTGTAGAGTCTCCATGTGAAATGTACATATCGCCAGAGTGACATCTAATATAAGCATCGACCGTGACAAACTATGGTTGTCCTAGAATCAAAGGATGTCCTCCCACTGGATTCTTTGGCTAAAGAACAATGAAATCCATGAGGTATTCCCATGAATCTGTAGAGATAACCACATCATCCAATTCTCCATCGAGCTTGATTTTAGATCTGTCTGCAAGTTCAAGCATGGTGGGTGTAGGGCGAATATGGCCCAACCCGAGTTGTTCCATGGTTTTCTCGGTCATAACATTGATGGCTGTCCCCAGCTCTATTAATACATTAGAGACAAGGATATCACCTATTGTGACAGAAACAACTGGGTTTATAGGATCTGTATATTTCTCCATTGATACACATCTTGTCATCAATTCAGCTACTCTACCAACAAACTGAATGGTCTAAGGTTCTAATCTCTTCCTCCATGGATTTTTAAGACATAACTCACTAATGATCTTTGTACAAATGGGAATTTCTCTAATAGCCTGATGTAAAGGAACCTTTATGCAAAGATTCCTTAAATTTGAATCCAGAGTGGACTCTGGGTCACTCTTCTCCATAGCCAACCTCTCTGGATAGGGAGGCTAGTTTGAAGAAGATGGTGAATATGAAGGTATGAGAATGGGCTGAATGGTAACATTATTTTTCAAATGATCGAGTGTTGCCTCCTCATTTTTCTCATCAATGATCACCATGGATTATTTTTGTTTTTTTTAGCTTAACTACCCTTCCCAATCTCAATTGAAGCTCATTTATCCCAACCGGCAGGGTTCGATAGGTAGGAGAAGGGTACAGTCCAACTGAATGAATCAGTTGTACCACCTTATTATTAGGATTCCGTACCAGTTGAGAAGGTAGTTGAGGTGGTCTAAATGGTGGTGGAAAAGGAAATGGTGGCATTGGTTGACCCTGTCGAGGTAGAGAGGGAAAAGATGGTTGTGACATATGGTGCAGTGCATATGAAGGAGAATATGATGGCATCTGAGCAAGATGGGAATGATATGAATGGTTTGGCCCTCTCCATCCTTGTTACCAAGGTTGAGAGGACTGTCCATGGTGAAAATAGTTTCCATACTTCCAATGTTGAGAGTGATTATTATTATTATGATAGGAATATGGAGGTGCATTATAACCATAAAAATGTGTTTTAGGGACCATACCTGTAGTTACCTATGGCCAGTTCCTTCACACTCCCATGGCATGTAATGGCTCTGGTTCAGAATGCTCTCCTTCAAATACAACTTTCAATCCATGTATGGAGGGGAATTCCTCGATGGCATGGTTCTCTTCATAGACCACACATTTATTAGCACTTTTTATATCAGCATGACACTCTCTTAAAGGATGTTTTTTCCTACATTGGACAATATATGGACAATGACTCTTGTTCTCTTTCTATTTTTTGTTGAAATTTCAAAGAGTCTACTTGTTTGCTAACAATATTCATTATTTCAATTTTCATACTACCCATTTTACTCTCCAAGCCAATAATCATAGCATCTATAGATCCTAGTTTGTTAGTTTTACTTCGACCTCCTCTAGTGGATCTATATTGATTTCATGAGAACTTCCTGCACAAGTCACAGATTTGTTCAAAAGATTTCTAAGAAATATCTCCTTGTCCTAAAAAATTCAAATTATGTCTAGAATCCTTAGTAAGCCCTAGTAGGAACAAGGTTCGAATGGTACTTAAATCAAATTTGTGTTTGGAACTTTGGTGTATATACAAAAATATCTCTAAGTATTCCTCCAAAGTCTCATCATCACCTTGTACAATGGTGAAGATCTCATCCTACATTTCTCTAGTTTTACAATATTCCTTATATTTATTCAAAAACACTCTCTTCATTTGTTCACAAGAAATTATAGTGTTTCCTCCTAGTCCTGTGAACCAGCGCAAGGTTGAATCCTTGAGAGTTGCAGGAAACAATTTTAATTTCTAGGCATATGAAGAATAATCATAACTCCTACATAGTATATCAAACTCAAAAAGGAATGCACCTAGGTCTTTGTGCACCTTACCATGAAAATGTGGAAGAATTGAAGGTGAAATATTCTTCATTTGTACATTCACTTCATAATTCACTACTGGAAATCCAAAAGTGGACTGCTCTTCATTTACCTAATTCTCTCCAGTCGGGCTGAATGGTCTTCATGATCATCCATTGTTGTGCCTCCAATCAGACCACTTCCAGAAGATGAAGGTTGATTATTTCTAGATTGGAATTTCTGATCACCACTAGCCTCCTTCTTCCCCTTCTCGGGTTGGGTCATACCTGAATCATTGTTTCCAGAATCCAAGTGGACTGTTCTAGCGTGATGAGTCTGGGTTTGCTTGGACTTTCTACCTCCAAAATAAGGTCCAATATGAGAAGCGTTTTCAAAAATTTTAGTGTATTTACAGCCCTTATTGGGCTTCAGATCCCTACCTGTCTTAGGCATTCATTTTAAAAAGAAAACCCAAAAAACAAAATTCAAATGTTGTAAGGAAACAAATATGTTAATTGCTGCAAAGAATAAAAAATCAACACTCATAAAGTATTTAAAACAATAGAAGCATAGTGCAGAAACAATAATACCAGACTTACCCCTATTGCAGAAAATAGAAAGTTACCAATTTAAAATCGCCTCCCTGGAAATGACGCCAAAATGTTGGGTGCAGGAATTACGATTAAGCAGACTCCTTCAACACTTAACTGTCAACCTGGGGGTTTCATAAACTTAGAGGCGAAGCACAAGAAATGCTAGAAATGATATGAACTTTTCCAAACTCTATTCCTACTTCCTTAATTACAATCATACAGAATCGAAAAGAAAATGTCACCTGACAATTTAAACCAAAGAAATTCTAGTGCTGGAATATGAAAGAAAGTACTTTTGTGAAGACGTAAATAAAAGGAACTTTCAAACTCTTGTAAGAAATCCTGATTAATTAAATGAAAATCTATGTCTATCTTTAGTATAGTTGTATGTCTGATTAATAATTGGACCCTTTGAAGATGTTTGACTTCTTTATAGATCTTTCTACCTACACTAAGTTGTTATTCCTGTACTCCTGCAATATTCTTGAACTAGTACTGAAACAAAGTTTATATGTTAGAAGTATATTCTACACTTGTACTGAAGATTTTTGTCCTCATTGTTGAGTAAGGAGCATGTTTGTTTAGAGGTCTTTGTTTCAGCTGGATGTATACCCCAAGAAGTTTGTACACCCCTCCATGTGGGGGGGTGCGGGGGCAGCGCCCCCGAAGCTAAAAACAGATGTAAAATTACCTTGTAAAAGTATAGTAATTTCTAATCAATCTGGGCCATTCATTAGGCGGATGATCTGATGGTAGAACTTAGGTTTAGTTTAGGGTTTTTTTCCCAAGAAGGAAACCCCTCTCTTTGTATGAGGGCATTGTATTTGAGGTTGTGTAATAGACATGTATTCTGAGCGAGAAACAGAGAGGTGAGACTATGAGAGAAAACAGAGGATATTACAGTGGACCTGTTGTAGGTTGTGTCTCTTCATTTTGCTGGATAATAGAAAGGAAGGACTGGCTGTTTGGGGTGGACGTAGCTCAAATTGGGTGAACCACGTATATCTGTGTCCCTCTTGTTTTGTGTGTTTTGTGTGTTTATATTTCTGCAATATTATATGTGTTCCATTGCTCTGTAATATATAATTTTATAACACTCATGCAGGGACTCTAAGTCGCAGGACTAGAGAACTCTGTTCCTTTATCAGGATATTGATTTATGTACCGGAACAAAGATTCCTACACCAAGTTTTCAAATTTCTTTCATAAAAGAATAAAGAGTGTGTTAACTTAAGAAAATGATTTGCAAAGGTGAACAGAAATTTGAAATAAATTTCACAAATAGAAAGATGCTTCAACCAACTTAACTTCAAAATAAGAATTAACTTTGAAAGTCAAAGCACACTTTTCTTGAATCAAGGAACTCTTTCATGCAGTTAAAGAAATTATCTAATTGTGACATAAGGCTTTATTCCTGTAATAATTATTCACACAAGTCCGATCTGCCTTTTTAATCTTCTTCATTCAGAAAGGTTTACTTTGAAATAGTTAAATATGAAGTTCAATCCTTTTCTTAAAAGTGTAAAGAGCAGGTACAGATTAATGTGTTATAATAACATTCATTCCTTAATTACCAAAACACATTCAATCTAGAATATGAAGAATACTTCTAGAAGATGAACACTCACTTGCAGAAATGCATCATATACTTGTGATAAAAAGGAACGAAAAACTTTGTTGTAATGAACTAAATAATTCAAATTGCAGAATTGTAAATGCACTAGTGCAAGAATAACGTACTTGCACGATCTAGGTAGAAATAATACTAAGCTCTGAAAAGAAAAATTACAAAAGGGTAAGATCAAACTTAGTTAAGCATGCACACCATTGATCCATCACACAATGGCTATAAATGAAATCGAATCTAAACTTTGTGAAAGAATAGAAGCATCTACTTTAATTCACGCTTTGCGTTAAAATGAAATCAACACACCTTTAACAAGAAAGAAGAATGCGAGGGAGAACAAGCTGGGTTGGTTGTGCCCTAGCCAACCAGTGTGTTTCCCTGTTTAGGAAACTTGGAAACTCAACTCTCTGCAACACATCAATATAGAATCAAAACATAGGATTGAAATAACATGGCACAATCCCTTTATACTAAATTTCGGAATCAATAAATGTACATGATGAACTGAATCCAGCGCAGAACGAGGGCGATACCAACAAGATTACAAAATACCATAGTTACAATAGCATAGCTATTGCTCCACTCGCTACCATTTTCTATCTGAATCCTACATTATATATATCCCTTTAGGTTTGTGGTCATAACAACATTACATTTAGCATTATGATCTAAGCCTTTCAGTTGTGACGAAATAACAACAATATTACATGCTAAGCCTTTCGGCTGTAACAAAACACTAAACTTGAGCATTCAGCCGACGACCTAATCTCTATCATACCCTGAATTATCTTCACTCCAAGCCCAACTTGAGATGACCAATTTTGAACGAGATGTCCACGTTAGGTAGTGAGCTGTCATGAAAGTTTAGGATTCACTAGCAGTGTAGGAATCCTACCTGCACTTGACCATGCTAAAGAAATGATTAATATGTTGCTTACCAAATACTTTAGGAAAGAAGACATTAGTTGCAAAGAATATTAAAGGTATAAAATATATAAAAATAATTAATTAACCACATTTGTAACCCTTAAATATGAAATATAAAGCTAGTGCAGGAAAATGCATGATTCTTGGAATAGTGCAGGAATAAGGAAGTTGTGAGGTTAAAAAAGAGGAAAGGGGTTAAAAATGAAGAAATTTAGCCTACCAACACACATAATTTTGTTTACATCAATTAAATGCAACTTTATAGAGGTATTCATTGGAAAGGTGATGCCAAAAGGATTCAAAAATTCAGGCAAATTACTTGTGCTAAAGAAGAATCCAAGTAGAAATAATAGATCTAGCTTCTCTTCTTCAGATTCAGAGTAAAGAAAGACAGTCTCACTACAATCTATTGTACTTAACACATACTTCTAATAATGACTGCAAAAGTAAATGTGAGGTACATAGTCTCATGTAGAACATGTAATGACTATCAGGTCCACAATATCAACGGTGTATGATCTCAACGGGAGCTATGCATGTGTATCTTGATGATGATTCCCGATTTTTCTATATTATTATTACGGTGATGTTTATGTTACTAATATTGCATCTGATGAATAGAGTGTAATCAGGAACATATATGACATGTTCAAGGGGAGTTTTGGTCATGAAAAATCAACATCTTAGATTCTATACACATTTCTTATGAAGGATAGTTGCATGTATATGTGTTTTTTGACTTAGATAGTCACATATGCTTCTTTGTGGCAATAAGGAAGTGGCACAAATTTAGGGGGAGATTTTCATATGATTTCAACAACTGATTACTAGAATTCTGATTTTAATTGTAACCAACCCTCCCACATTTACCTAGTTTCACCAACTTATCGGGGTGAACATGAGAGGAGGAGCTACTATGACATGAACTGATCTCCTAGGTCCCATTAAGGATGTGGGGTCAATTGTGGAAGACAATTGACATCTCATAAAATTCTAGAGGGGATACAAGTCACTCAAAGGCTAAGTAACCACCCCAGGTGGCCAAAACCTGAGCTAGAACCATTTTATCTAACATAGGTCCCCAATTGATCCCACAACACGCCCTCCATGCATTTGGAAGCCTCCAACCACATGCACAATCTTGTATCCATGCGGTTGCAACCTAAAATGTTTAGTTCAGAGTATACGGTCCTAGATTCTGAGCCTAAATTCCAGGTGAGCCTCCAGACCATAGCCCAAAACTCAGTGAGGCTTTCTAGAATGATAAAATACATCAATACAAAGTTGTTCATACAAAAATTGAGCAAGGAAATGACCTAACCAGGCCTAATCATGACAGTTATTTCATCAAACACATGAATAAAATGTAATATACAGGTCATGAATGCATATTTAAACATAGCGGTCTGTTACTTATCTGAGAATCGTTAATAAGGTCTAATTCCCTCTCATAATAGATGTAATAAAATATATTATCTCATGCATTCATTAACCATTCATCAAAAAATCAAAACATATCAAGAGCCATAGCCAATATACATCATATAACCAACATATAACCAATAAATGAACAACATATACACCATGATAAACCCACCATTAAAGCTACATTATAACAAGTACAATTACTCATGGAAATATAAAAGGAAAAGCACTCTTATTAACATATGCATATCCAACCATGTCAGGGTCTTCCATGTACTACCCAACCATAGATTGGGATGAACCAAATCTCTTTTTCAGCTAATCACCCTCATGCCATATTCCAAGCATGAATGCGGGAACTCATGGAATAACCCAAAGAAAGCCAAACAAGTGCTTCTAGAGGCCAAACCACCTCAAACCTCAACCAATGATTCCACCACACATTCAAAAATCACTAACAATGACCAAATCAGTCTCTACCCAACCTATCTAGGGTTTTAGATATTTTTTCCCAACTATGGCTCCAAGAACTAATAACTGAACTTATAGCCTTCCAAGGCTCCAAATAATTTGTCTAACCTGGCTCCAAGACTAGTAACTGAACCCAATAAGGGCTCTAGAGAATTTGTCCAACCTAGGCTCCAAGACTAGTAACTCAACCCAAGCTGTTCTAGGGGTCTAGAGCATTTGTTCCAACCAACGACTACAGGAACTAGTAACTCAACCCACAACCATAAGGAACCTGTGCACCAATCATATCACTAACTAGAAAAACCCACAACACCATGGCTATCCAGGAAACAACAAGGCTAGGTAAAACCACCATCAATCCAGTTAATCCTCCATGCCAATCACATATCATAACTAAATAACCACATGAATATACCATGCATGCCAAAACTAACAAGGAAATAATACATGAAACTCAATACCTGCAAAGAAATCCTGCAGTTCCCTTGCACTTTCCCACTTTCCTTGCCTTCTTTCTCCAAATCCAAAGAAATCTAGAATGCTCCAAGCATGCTCCAAGATTTCTCTTAGTGTGCAAGAGTATGAGAGAGAGATCTACCATAGAAGTATCAAAATCTAAACCAGCAAAAGCTGTAAAATGGTCCTCATAATTCTTTTTATCATTGAGGCCTCTATTTTCTTCATTTTCCCTTAAATATCCTTAAATTTCCTCCTCATGCAATTTTGTGACCTTTCACATTCCTTTTCTCCTATTTTTCATTATTTTCATAAATAAAATGCAAATAAATGCCACTTTTCCCTTGCCAATTTCCATAAACATTTATTAATCATCAGTGATCCCCATCACTATTTTTTTTCCCAACATTCAGCATGGAATATGTGCCCCATGACCTTAGTTATTATTTTATTTATTTATTTACATAGGAAATCAACTAGGGGTTGTTATACTGATTTTGGTTATTGTAGACTCTTGGTGATTCCTATATGATGTTTAGATGTGCTGATTTATGAAAAATCTTATTATTGTTGTTGATATGGTTCTTTGATGTATTTCTTACTAGCATTTTCATTGATGATGAAGATATAATGTGATTAGAATTGGTGATGAAGAGTTTGCATAGGTTCATGGGGAGAAAATTTTAGGCATCTAATGGTTCATTGTTGGCATTATGGGCACTCCTTATTGCATGATGTTGACTATGATGAGTTCATATTATTGTTTTTGATTTGTCTTCTTGCATTACTCATAGATTTATTGATAAGTAGGATATATGCATGTTGTTGTCACTATGTCTTGAATTGTTTATGTTGAAGCTATTAATGGCACCTTATTATTTCTATTGATGTGAAGAGAATACATCGTATGCAACATTCATTGTTGTTTTTGGTTCTCATGAGAATATATATATGATGCTGTTGGGCATGCCCAACTTGGTCCAAGGTTTGGGTAAAAGACCCCATAGAAGAATGTTGGGTCCCTATAATACTAGTGATTACCCCATTACTATTGTAGTTGTACCCCTTATTAATATTGTTGTGCCCCTATTGTCCCCATATTGTTATTACTGTGCCCCATAGAATCCCTCTATTGTTATTTTTGTGG
>APFE031363402.1:32759-60973 GCA_000404065.3 Pinus taeda
CTAATGGTATGACAAAGCTTCTAAAAAAGGAACAAAGAGGTGTAATTGCACAATTATGTTCGCTAGATTTTTCCACATCGGAATCATCTATTTCTCCAGATCTCCAAAAAGTCCTGGACAATCATTACAAGGTATTTGAGACTCCCAAAGGTCTCCCACCTGTGCGTGATCATGATCATGCTATTCATCTAATTCCAGGAAGTGTTCCTCCAAACATCAGGCCGTACAGATATCCCTATGTCCAAAAGAGTGAAATTGAACGTATGGTTGCAGAAATCCTAGAGGCTGGTATAATTCAACCGAGTCAAAGTTCTTTCTCTGCTCCAGTAGTATTGGTGCACAAGAAGGATGGATCATGGCGCATGTGTCCGGATTATAGGGAGCTCAACAAGCTCACTATTAAAGATAAGTTTCCCATCACTGTCATTGATGAATTACTAGATGAATTGCATGGATCAATTTACTTCACCAAGTTGGATCTTCGTTCAGGATATCATCAAATCAGAATGAAGACTGAAGACATTCTGAAAACAACATTTAGAACTCATGAGGGTCATTATGAATTTTTGGTCATGCCTTTTGGCCTTACCAATGCACCTTCAACATTTCAGTGTTTGATGAATTCAATTTTCAAACCATTCCTTAGAAAAATTGTGTTAGTATTCTTTGATAATATACTAATCTACAACAAGTCTTGGAAGGAGCATGTTGAACATGTTAACAGGGTGCTACAACTATTGGAGGAAAACAATTATATGCAAAAAGATCCAAATGTTTATTTGGAGTACAAGAGTGGAATATCTGGGTCATATTGTATCTCATGAAGGAGTTAAGGTAGACCCTAGCAAAATTAAAGCCATTAAGGAATGGAAAATCCCCACATCCATAAAGCATCTACGAGGATTTCTCGGGTTGACAGGGTATTATCGCAAGTTTGTTAAGAATTATGGGAGAATAGCAGCACCTCTAACAACATTATTGAAGAAAGATGCATTTTCATGGACTCCAGAAGCAACAAAGGCCTTCGAACATCTTAAAGAGGCAATGTGCCAAGCACCGGTCTTAGCTACACCGGACTTCACAAAAACCTTTATTGTGGAATGTGATGCTTCAGGAAATGGAATTGGTGCTGTTCTAATGCAAGATGAAAGACCCATTGCTTTTGAAAGTCGTCCAATCAAGGGAAAGTTTTACACAAAGCTATTTATGAGAAGGAAATGTTGGCAATACTCCATGCACTTAAGAAATGGCGACCCTACCTAATGGGAAGACACTTCAAGTAAAAACGGATCATGATAGCCTTAAATACTTTCAGAACAAAGATTATCCTCTGAAGAGCAAAAAAAGTGGGTCACAAAGATGTTGGGTTATGACTTTGAAATCATCTACAAAAAAGGGAAGCAAAACGTGGTGGCAGATGCACTCTCAAGAAAGGATGAGGATGTGGAAGCATTGTTGTGCACCATTTCTATTATCCAATTGGATTGGATAAATGAAGCAAGGGAGGAATGGAAGAATGAAGAAGAAGTGTGGGCACTTATTCGAAAGTTACAACAAGATTCCAGTACGTCGGATACATTTAGTTGGCAAAATGATTCGTTATGGTACCAAGATCGCTTATACCTCTGTAAGAATTCCCAGCTAAAACAAAATATTCTTATGGAATTGCACACTTCTCCCTTAGGAGGGCACTCGGGATTTTTAAAAACTTACCACAGGGTTAAGAAGGAATTTTTTTGGGAGGCCTTAAATCAGATATAAAAGTTTGTGGCGGAATGTTTGGTTTGCCAACAAAATAAAGTTGAAACAATTAAGACACGGGTCTATTACAACCTTTATCCATTCCAAGCCAACGTTGGGAGGAGGTTTCAATGGATTTTATCGCAGGTTTACCCAAGTCTAAGGGAAAGAGTGTCATCATGGTGGTAGTTGACAGACTTACAAAGTATTCACACTTTTGTGCATTATCACATCCATTTAAAGCCATTACAGTTTCTAGTGCATTTATGGAAACAATTCAAAAGCTACATGGAAACCCAAAGATTATTGGAAGTGACAGAGATCCCATTTTCACTGGAAATTTTTGGACAAAATTATTTTCTTGTCTCATATAACATAAAAAAGTTATCTAAGCTAACTTTTTAACATTATTGGCAGCACTTGGTCAAACCACATAGAGAATGGCTTATGTTATGGTACTTAACTAATACAACTCTTCATATGCTCCTAACACTCTCTAATGCAATTTATGTGGGACTGATGTGATTAAGCCGAACTCGTCCTACATAATTAAAGACCATGATAGATATCTATGAAATCAAGCAGCAAATGAGAGGACAATAAGGTTCTCATTCTAGATGAATTGTTTCAACAAACTCTATTTTTATCTTTTAGTTTTATTTTAAGGATGGTTTGTTTGAACCTCCTCAATGTTTCAACTATTTTCTATTTTTATAGTTGATCCTTTAATTATAAATACCCTTTTATGTCTTTTATAAAGGGGTTCTAAATTTTTGTAAAGAAGACTTAAGAGAGTTTCACTATTGTACCTTTTGATTCATCTTAATACGAAAGTTGAACCAAGATTGTTTTTCTTATGAGCAGAGCACTGATATATCGGGTACTATTATCTTTGTGGTATTGTTGTGTTTATCTTTGATTAATAGTTACATATTTTCTTTGTTATTTTTCTATGTATGATCTTATATGTAGTTGAATACTTATTCATTATTGAAGAGTATGAATTTGTTATTTTTTAATGCATTGTGAAAATGACGAAATATTATATGCGATATGCATAAACAATTAATTTGATTAACTATTTAATCAAATTAATTATCTTTGTTTCACTTACTTCTTGAATTGCTAGATGATCTATATATATATATATCCTTTATTTCTATTCATTGCAACCATTTCTCCCACATTATACTTCAAATTCCATTATATACTCTTAAAGGGAAACTGGTCCCATTATCCTCAGTCGGAAACACTATTCCAAATGGAAACAAAACAGTGTTCATTTTCCCGACTGGGTGGTTATCCCCAATGTTGATGCAATGACATTTTGAACCTTCAATATTTTTGTTGCTATAAGGAGGGCCCTGACTATGAATGGAAAAAAGGTTTGATCCCAAATCAAAAGGCCATCTAAAGAGTCACCCCCCCTCAAGATCTCCCCCAACTTCCAGATCTCATTCCAAATCACATACTCCTAGACCAAAAGTTATGAAAACAACCACAAAATCTCCTAGGACACTACCTAAGTCATCTGATCAACCTCCTTGTTAGGGGATACCTGAAGTTCAAACTTTAATTAAGAAATTAGAAGGGATTTCTATTTTAGAAGAAAATCCACAACAACCTTTGTTGTTTGAAATTAGTGTTTCCTCATATTTTCAATCTACTCATATTTTGACTCATTCCCAAAGTGAGAAACTTGGGGTTACTCCATTTGAGTTTCCCTTACCTTCCCACCGAAGAAAGATGAAGAAATATAAAACTTAATCATCCACTAACGAGATTTTATCATCTAATCCACCTCAAACGCCTTCATTTCATACCTCATCACCATTTTTATCTCCTCCGCTCAATCCTCCCTTTCACTCTCTACCTTCTCAATCAATTGGTGTTGATTCAACCAACACTAGCACAGGGGCTACTTCGTCTTCTACACAGTGAACATATTCTACTATTACAACTCCTTCTACTCAAGTTTCCATAATGGAAGGTAGAGAACAAGACCAACCAGCAGCTAAGCCATGGACTAGTCCTGGAGCTGTTCAAATGGCAACACCTCTCCATCCTCTACCTAAGCATCCTAAAAGATGGTTACCAAAGTTTAATCATGATGATGGACTCAATGTTGAAGAAAATCTCCATAATTTTATGTTGCCCAATAATCTCAATTGAGTGGTAGAATAAGATTGTGTAGTAATATTATTTCCATATACCCTTGAAGGATATGCAGGTTCATGGTACTTCTCATTACCACCAGCATCTGTCACTAGTTGGGATATATTTCACGAAGAACAATTTTTTACTAAGTTTGGTGATGATCGCATAGCTGCTACTCTAATCAATGATATCTCCAATCTTTAAGCCAATCCCAATGATAAAATCAAGGATTTCAATTCTAGGTTTAATAAATTGTTAAACAAAATTCCATATACCTTTAAACCTGGTGTTTGATGTCAAAACAGAGTGGTATATTTCTACTCTTCCTTCCAATATCGTAATTTTTGTAGATAGGGCTAATAGAGCCACTTTAGCAGATAACATGAAAGAGTCAATATCTGTAAAAAAAAAAAAAAAAATGATTCTTGCCTTAGAAAAGAAAACTGCTCAAGAAGAGAGAAAGAATAAGAAGGTTACCTTCAAAGAGTAACCAAAGAAGAAAACTCCCAAAGATCCTTTTGATCTAGAAGGATTACAAAAAAAGTCCTTAAATCGATGTTGAATGAAATGATAGAAATAAGAAAGCAGGTAGTTGAGTCTTCTAAAAAACCTTTTAGATCTTTTAGGAGAACATAGACATCAAATCTTCAGCCTCCTAATGTCATATCAAATGTTGAATCTAATTCATAGGAGGATGAAGAAGAAACAACATTATCTACCGATGAATCCCAAGTTGAAGAAACAACCAAAATTTAGGGATTATAGGACTTTATCCTTCCTACTTCAGATAATGAAGAAGAAAATGAAGCTTTTCCAGTTAGCATGCAAAGTAAGGGTCTTGTAGATTCATCGCAATCAACCCAAAATAAGAAATCTTCTACTCCTAGTACTAAGGACAAAGTCGCACCTAAGAAATCCACTCTATATATTCCAATTAAATTCCATCTTCTTCCAATTCTCCATCTACATCTAAAACTATGGTTGTTTATGACATAATAGAATATAATATAATTGAGGATACGAAGAAGGTCAAGGCTAACATTTCCCTATGAAGTAGCTAAACTAAAGCAACAACATAATTTTTACTTGAAGAATTAAATTCAGTTCGTACATACCCTTTTCCCATTGCTGTTACTCCTAAAGCTTCTAAAGCAACAGGAAATCCCCCCATAGATCCTTTAGATAAGATTGAACCCACCAATGCCATCCTAATTGGATATATGTTAAACTCTCATGCTCCTTCTTTCCTTCTGACCTTTGAAATCTTCAATAAGAATGTGCATCATTTCTTAGTAGACTCTGGGGCATCTTCAAATGTATTGCCTTATTTAGTTTGTCTTAAAATTAACATTGAACCCTAGAAGTTTGTTGTACATATTGTTCAAATCAATAGAACCAAAGTCAAAGTGTTAGGGGAAATCAATTTTGTTCTCATTAGACTTTATTCTAATTCTAAAGTTTGTCAAATCATTAATGTACTCGTTGCTGATATTCCTGACTTTTACGATTTAATTCTAAGCAAATATTTTACAGATAAGTTACATGGTTATTTCGCTACTGATCGGTCTCATATGTGGCTTCCTTACAATGGTAAACCTAATCAAATTTGCATCAACCTAGAAAAGCACATGAATTATTCAGTAACTGACTTGGACGAGGAAAATGAACTGGTGGTATTCACCAATAACATTATTGGGAACTACTATTTAGAGTAATTATTGGGTAGTTTCAATGCATACAAATCTCCTTTCGAGATTGATTCTGTCACCTCTCAAGTTGAAAATATTTCACAAACAGACTCATCCAGATGCGTAAATATTGGAGATAAACTAGTAAATATTTGTTTTGGACTTTATATTTTGATGTTTCTCAATCCAATGATGGTGCTGGAGTAGGATGTATTTTAATAAATCCCGAAGGAGAGAAAAAAATGATAGCATGTAGATTAGAGTTTGAAAGCACCAATAAAATTGTTGAATATGAAGCTCTGGTTCAGGGTTTTTACAAGGTAATAAGTCTTAATGGAAAATAACTTCAAGTGTTTGGATACTCTAAAATTGTTATTAAATAGGTGAGAAACACCATACATTGTGTCTCGAGCCACTTGGAACAATATCAACCTCTCATTCAAACTTTTACTTCTCATTTTATTGCATTCAATATTTCTCCTATCCTAAGGCTTCAAAATGCTAGTGCTAATCTACTACTTAATGTTGCATCCATATTGGTCCCATTATTAGAGCATTATAGTCCAGATAGATTTTCCATTGAATTGATTTTTCACCCTTCAATTCCTGAAAATCTCACTAATTTTCATGTGTTTAATGATGAAGAGGACATTGTAAGTTTCTTAACATCATAAGTATCATATACTGATCAGGTAATAGATGAAGACAAACATGACAAACAAATAAAGCAATCAATTAAGGAAAATTCCTTAACAAAGTCTATAGTCAAGCTTGAAGATTTATATGACTTAAAGGACAAATTTAAAAAGGTCACTAACTGCAAACTACCAAGTTCAACTTTGGGGTTTGGATTGATAAACCTTAGATGTGGTCTGAAACATCAAAACATTAATTTAGGCCTAGGAATTTCATCAGATGAGAGATTGGCCTTTATTCATTTGTCAAAGAAATATGAAAATGTTTTCTCTTGGAATTATGATGATTTGAAGACTTAAAATTCCTCTATCATTCAGCATACTATCCTAATGGTACCTGATGTTAAGCCTGTTCAACAAAAGCTAAGGAAATTTCATCCCAATCTTGAAAATCAAATTAAGAGTGAACTAAACAAACTCCTCAAGGCCAAAATCATTTTTCCAGTTAGGCACTCTAAGTGGGTTTCAAATTTGGTACCTGTAAGGAAAAAGAATGGTGATATTTGCATTTGCATCGACTTTAGAAATTTAACTAAAGCTTATGAGAAGGACAAACTTCCACTTCCCCCCATGGAACAAATCTTGCAGTCAGTAGCAGGTTTTGAATTGATGTCTTTTCTAGAAGTATTCTTAGGGTATAACCAAATCCTTGTTCATACAGATGACAAATTAAATACTACTTTCAGGAATAAATGGGGAACTTATTCATATCAAAAAATGCCTTTTGGATTAATAAATGTAGGAGAAACCTTCCAACGAGCTATGGACATTGCCTTTAAAGCTCTGATCAATAAAATTGTTGTTGTTTACTTGGATGATATTAGTATATATTCAAGAAAAGGAACAAATCATTATCATGATTTAAAACAAATCCTTGAAAGATGTATTAAATATGGGATTTCATTAAACTCTAGAAAGTCATACTTTGCACTTAGTGAAGGGAAAATTCTAGGATTTATTGTATCCAAATAAGGGATTTTCATAGATCTTGACATAATTAAAACAATTTATGATATTCCTTTGCCTCAAAATAAGAAATCAATGAAATCTTTCCCAATACATATTAATTTTGTGAAAATATTTGTTCCAGAATTTTCTCAATTTGTCTTTCCTTTACAAGTTATGATCAAGAAAAACTCAGTTTTTAAATGGGGACATAATGAAAGAAGATCATTTGAGTTAATCAAGCAAGCTATTATTGATGCTCCCTATTTAATAACTCTCAACTTTTATTGATGCTTCCGAGTTATCCTATGCTGCAGTTCTAACACAGATCAATGATTAAAAAATAGAGGCCCCTATCTTCTTCTTCATCTCCAACTTACAAGGAGGAGAGCTCAACTATTATGAAGTGGAGAAATAGACCTTTGCATCTTTTAAGTCCGTTAAACACTTTAGGCCTTTTCCTTTGAAAAATCATACTAAAGTAATTGCCCATTTCCAGCAGTAAGACAATTTCTTGTTCAAAAAGAAATGGGAGAAAAGAGAGCAAATTGGGTCACTTCTTTGCAAGAATATGGCATTGAAGTTAAACCTGCTAAAATTACTGAAGCTTCTAATATGTCAGCTGATGAGGAATCATGTAACACTATCCAAATATCTGAGGTATGCCTTACTGATACTGAATCTCAATACGATGATCTCAATTTTTATTTAAAGAATGGTTATGCTCCACCAACTCTATTACAAAAGTAAAACGGCTTTAAGGCTGAAAGCCAATCAATATGAACTCATTGATGATGTTTTATTTAGAAAAAAATATGATTTTATTTTGTTAAGATGCTTAGAAAAATCTGAAGCATAAAGGGTTTTGTAGGAATTACATGATGGACCAATTAGTGGACACTTTGGAGGAGATACTACCACTCACAAAATCCTGCATGTTGGATATTGATGGGAAACTCTTTTCAATTTTACACATGTCTATGTCAGAAAGTGTAAAATTTGCCAAGTTGTTGCAAGAAGACAGAGAAAACCAACCTTACCTCTTCAACCCATCACCATTGAACAACCCTTTGAATAATGGGGATTGGATATTATTGGTGAGATTATTCCTCACTCTTCCAAGTAACATAGGTTTATCCTTACTGCTATAGATTATTTCACAAAATGGGTTGAAGAAATACCACTTAAAGTAGCCAATTCTAGCAATATCACTGAATTCATTGGTCAATACATTATTACTAGGTTTGGTCTACTTAATGCACTTATTTTTTATAATGTATCTTACTTTTCAGGAAACAATTGACTGAGTTTGCTTTAAAAAGAGGATCTAAACTCTACTCAACTAATTATTATCCCCAGGGAAATGGTTTAGTAGAATCAATTAATAAAAACCTCATTAGGATTATTAAACGAACTATTGATCAAAGCCAAAAGAATTGGCATAAATATTTGTTTTTTTCTCTATGTGTTGATAGAATAAATAAGAAGGCCTCCTTCGGTACTTCTCCTTTTAATCTAGTATATGGGAAGGAGACCATTCTCCCTCCTAATCTAGTCCTTCCCTCATCATCTTTGGTACAATTTATTGAAGAAAAACATTCTTCCTCTCTGCAATTAAGGATATTGCAAATACTCAAATTAGAAGAAGAAAGGGAAAAAGCAAAACAAACACATGCTCACCATCAAAAACTAGTAAAATCTTCCTTTGATACAAGCTCAATTAAATAGGAAAAAATTTCAAATTGGAGACTTAGTCCTGAAATGGGACAAGGCAAATGAAGACAAAGGAAAACACACTAAATTTCAAAAATTGTGGCTTGGACCATTTCAAATTGTTGAGCAATTAGGCTTATCAACTTTTATTTTGCAAGATTTACAAGGAAAGAGGGATTCTCTTCCCGTTAATGGGCTAATTCTCAAAAAGATATTTTCTTGAAGGAACATCAGTTCTAATGTAAATATGTAAATATTCACATATACATATCGGTGTTTGTAGTATAGATAATGTTAAGTAACATACAAATGTCTTTTTATCATTATCTCTAATCATTCTATGATTTTTGACTTCTCAAAATATACAAATTTTAGGAAATAATTACGAACTTGAAGAATTGGGTAATTATTATAAAACTCTGGAATATTTTTCCATTGAAGTTGAAGCCTCTTTCGACCTTAAGATACTTATAAATATTCAATCTAGTTATTAGTTAGGAAATGTTTTCTTTAAAAGAAGTAAAGACTATTTGAAGTTTCAACACCTTAAACTTCAATTGTCATCCGATACTCTTAAGGAGTGAATGAACCTCCCCATCCAATAGTAACAAGTTTTTAGAGTGTAATTCAAAAATAAATAAATTTCAAAGATAAGAGGTCTCATCAAGAGCCTACTTACCATGATCATGGGAAAATAGTAGGTTGACATTGTCACTACTGGCCACCAAACCAGGATAATGGCTTATGGTTATATAATCATAAGGCAAGGAGTCTCATCATGAGCTAGCTTGTTCAATATAATTATATAGCATAGCAAGTTCATCTTAAAATATAAACTTCAATAACCCCCTGATTTATCTTTATAACGAATTAATGATCGATGCAGATAGTGATGATTTTCATCTATAAAAGGTTGCAAGAAAGTTACAACGAAAATGAGTTTTTTTTATTCAGAGTAATATTGTATATCCAATATTTCAAAATAGTTTTTCTTTCCTAAATATTTTTTCTTCTAATTAATTTTAAATTTCATTATATATACATTTCTTAGAGATGATTGGTTCTTCCAGTGAATTGCCAATTGTTGTGTCAGTCAACAACCTCTATTATAGTTACATTAGTTAACTTAGCCATAATGGGGACCCTTTAAATTTTTTAGTATAGAGCTTTTTAATAATTAAATAAAAAAATATCCCTAAAAAACCCAAAAAATATTTATCCACACTTAGGCTTTAAATCTATTTGGAATTCAAATACCTAAAACCAAAAAGCTAATAAGACCCTTCACATATCACATATCGGCAATCACATAGGTTAGAGAAAAGCATGCCTTTAAGAAAAAGCATGATAATATTTTCAGAAGAATCAATGAATTAACAATATGTCTTACATAACTTTAATAAAGAAAAATCCTCTACACGTGCAAAGGTCAGAATCGGGCCCACTAGAAAGCCACATCGTTATCGCAAAAATAACAAAGCAAAGTTACATCAACATTTTACATATGTTACCACAACTCCGACCTCCCGATAAAACTTTCTCTAATATGCGAGAAGTACTCCATTGCAATTTTCTCATCGCAATACTCATACTGCATCGCAAAACTCAAGACAAGTCTTGCCTAGGGAACTTCTGATGTGATAATTCTCACTACAAGCCTTTTGCCGCATAACTAAAAGGTTACTCCATCACATATCGGGAAAATGAAGATTTTGTGAATTAGAAAATATGCATGCCAAAGAAACTTGCGATGCGAAATAAGCCAACAGGGTGCTAACTTGTACAAAGAACACGTGAACCCATGATTTTTCATTTATGATTAGTTATAACAGTATTGATGGTTCTCGGTAATGTAAATTATTTGACTGATCGCATTTATTGTTTCGAGATTTTGTGTTAATTGCCTATTCTCATGCTATTTTTCCATTCTCACCTTAAGTTTCTAATTCTAAGTCTTTCCTCCTTATTCTCTGTGTTCTCTTTGTTGTGGGCTAGTCTCGATAAACATAACTCACGTGAAATGTCAAGAGCCACTAAAAATAACAAGAAACCAATGATGCCACCACAGCTAGCTCCACCTATTGTAGACGTTACTAAGATGCCTTCATTATTCTCTGATACGACATGCATTACAGACTCCGGGTGTTCTTCTTGGGAAGAAATATATATATTATTTGAAGAAGAAGAACCTAGAGTACTTACGAGACAATTCACAATGCCAGATGACTCTACATCGACTTCAGAAACCACCTAGGTAGATGTCGCCAATTCCCATCTCCAATTAATTGTAACCCGACCAAACATTATTGCATACACTGATTTGGTCAAATGGATTATTCATGATGTGAACATCGCAGATAGAACCTTCATAACCCTGAGGACAAGGACGCAAATTGGCTCATTCAAAGTTGAAGATTTAAGAAGGATTTACCATCTTCCAGAACCATAGAAAACCTATAATGCGCAGTTTATTCAGAAGTTTTCTGAAGAAAATGAAGTTCAGTCAGATCCGATAAGGTAGTGGAGGTGCGAGTGAACAAGCATAAACATGAAGACAAGGGTATGTATTCTCTATCCTCCCCTACTGGTCCTCATTTTCACATTGTTTCTATGATGTGTAGACTGTTCGGGAAACCTAATACAAAAAAGTTCACAAGAATGGGTTCCCCTAATGGAGGCTGCCTCTAAAGTCTATATTATGGATTTGGCTAGTATCATATCCAACAATCTAGTATCCTAGATCCTAGCCTACTGAAGCAAGCACAATATTACTACTAGGACCATGCCCCTTTCTACATGAGTGCTTATATTATGCATGCAGGGTGTTTCACCTCTGACTTTCTATATATGGGATGGAAATGGACCCTTGAAGACCCTACCCTGAACCATATTTACCATAAAATCCTATGGGAGTCTAATTACCAGCCCCATTTTTATAAAATCTGTCATGGAATGATGTTACCCTTGTACAGGGTCATTTTTTATGAAAGACCTCCTAGGTTTTCAAGAGAAGCTATGGATGAACTTACATATATAGGAAAATGGTTTGCAGAGGAATTGTTCATGCATATTAGGATTTATGGAAGCCTAGCTTTCCCTCATGTTCTCCCTCTCTATGTACCTGACAAGCTCTTAGCTTGTGACTTTTCCTATTAGACTATAGGCAATAGCTTAACCAAATCCCTTAAGGAAGCCAAGAAGTCTATCTCGCCATCTTTTCCTATTCATTGTGGAGTTTTTACTTTAGAAAATTTCAGGCACACAACACTTGAAATTAATATAGTGTGTATGAAATTTACTACTATTTGGCCTAGGTAGTATGATCCAACCAAGGTAGCCCGGAATTTCATTGCTCAAGTCAAAGTTCGGCAATTTCAGCATGAGCCTGATGATTTCGATGACCTGTTTGAAACAACCCGATACTATCAACAAGTAGAAATGTTAGCCAAAGCTCATATGAACCCAAGTTCAAAGAGTATAGGGGTACAAGGTTAGATATTCTCACCCTTGATATATTAGGGATTTCACAATCAGTTTCATAGCAGGTGTTAGCACCTAAATCCGCCTTAGGCTAAAGGAAGGCAAAATTCAGGGTAACCACAAACCACGCTCAGTCTGGTAGCTAGCCCTACCAGAATAGGAGAGGGCTCTCTCCGAGTCACACTCAGTGAAAAGATGAATGAAACGGCCTGAGATGACTTTCAGTGAACTATTTATCTTAGGCTAGTAAGTGAAAATGAAAATAAGAAGTGATTTTTATGAATGACTGTGTTTCTGGGATGTTATGGGACCATTGGACCTCAATGAACAGAGAACTTAATACAAAAGGCACAGATTATTTCATGAGGCAAGGTAGGCGGAAAGCATAGCAATTTAGTTTTAAGATATGGTGGAATGGAGAGATTGATTAAGAGGATGAAAAGGGCATGGACAACATGAATCCTTTTCAACAGAAGAATGAACACTGTACATGAAATTTTCCCACAGGCAGAGCAATAAAATTGAATTCTACCTTAGCTAAATTAGAAAATTTCAATGGAAATGAATATGAAATGAGCTATGAAACATAAAAAGATACATATGGAACATAAGAGACACATTTGCTACACTCAAGACCACATGAATCTCATGAAACAGAGCCACTACCTTTCATTAATCCTTTGTAAAAAATATACAATGCAGAAACAAAGTTTCTTTCCCACAGTCTCCCACAAGTTACAAGCCAACCAACCCTTTGCAAATGGTTTGCATACAATATATAGAATGTGCCATGAAGAGATAGAACACCCAAGGGTTGGGGAGTTACTCAAATCATTACAAAATGAAGGTGGAGAGCCAAACAATAGCTACAGGTGCAGCGCCACAAACATGACAAATGGCTTGGGTGGCCCTTTGCCTTCCTTTGCCACTTGGGTAACTAACCATCTAGTGAAAATACTTATAAAACTGCCTTAGGTGCCGAAAAACTGAAGTGCATATGAGTGGGACCACTTACAAAAAGTCGAGAAGCGAAATTTCACGAAACAGAGGCATTCTAGGCCTTTTTTCCTATATGCGTCGCGCCACTTTGAGGCCCATTTTGAGGCACTTTCCAGAGTCCAAAATGTGCCCAAGTGTTCTCGTTGGAAAGCCTATCCTGTCTACTTTCCAACCCAAGTGGAATTCTTGAATTTAGAGCTCATTTGCCCCTCCAAATCTTCATTATCCCAAGACTGCTTCTTGTGTGTAAAAATAGGGGCAGTGAGGCCATTTTTGAGTGTTTTTTTCCCTTTTGGTGGCCAAGATATTCTCCAAATTTCTTGCTCTGTGTGCCAGTAGTTGTGATTTTTCATGCTGAATCCAAAAATACAAACCATTTCTCATTTGGAGCTCCCAATATTACGCGTCGCATCGATGGCGTGGCGCGTATAGAGAAAAAACCTGTGTTTGTGCCAAAAATTTGTCATGTGACCAAAATTTCCCCAAATTGCTTGAAATTTTGGCTGGAAGTCCTCTATGAAGTACTATGCTATGCCAAGGAAGCTTCAGCCAAGATTCGAAGCTGATCTTGTTCTTTTGCCTCTTTTGCTTCTTTTGTTGCTTTGCTCAATTTAGCCTTCAAGCTCCTTATTCGGGCCTTTGCGCTCATGTTCCGTGCCCTGTAATGACAAGCCATCCTCCTCAATATGGTCTTGTCCCTATTTTCCTTCTCCAACAGCTTCTCCAAGTGTAGATTGACCCGATCTAACCAAGAGTCACGGTCGTTGTTGATCTCTTGCTCCAAGGTAGTGAGCTCGATCCTCCTCTGCTGGGCAGCTTGTCTATTTTCACGGATGCTTTGCAGCTCCATGATCGTCTATTGGTCCTCAAGCTGTTTGTTTCTCTGCTCCAGATACTTGATGACCCATCTAGCTCTCTCCATATTGAGTATCAATTCGTGTATCTCCGAGCCCTGCTCCTGAATGGTCATCCTAAGTTTGGCGTTTTCTGCCTCTATCTCTTCATCCTGAATGAGGATGACATCGGTCTCCTGTACACCTGATGGTCCCTCATCATGCACGGGCTTCTTTCCCTTGTCCAATATCTGTGTAGTCGATGCCGAAAGCGAGGCCCCTTCCACCCCGGCTGGAGATAACACTCTATTTGCTGCTGCAAATAAGTTCCTACTGCCTTTCTGATATGTCACCAAAAATGGCATGATCATGGTCTCATGGTGCTCATGCTGATAAGAAGAACCACCCAACTCTTGCTCAGGCTCTAATAGTACTTGTGGTGTGCTGAAGAAGTCACGGGAGATGAAGTCCTCTCAAGCAATTCCCTGCAAACCTAACTGATGATCTACCAAAATCCGGATAAGAGAGAAGTGATACACACTGTTAAGCTGCTGCTGAGGGGTCTTATGCAGCATGAAGGTGTTCATCCTCTCTATATTCCTACATATGAAAAATGGGAGGTTCATCATCCTCACCTTGGTAAAGTGCATGAGCAAGCGGATGTGATAAGCATACAGTCGAGAGAACCTCCCCTCACAGCTGAAGTATTTCATGATCAATCTCATGAGCAGAGCATACTCATTTTTCAAGTATCTGAAGGGAAATACTCTTGTGAGCTCATTCAAGAATCTGGTTTTGATGTAAGGTTCATAGTGTTGCCTTTCCACCTTCTTCTTCTTATGCCACTGCTCCCCAACATTTGGTATACCTGTTGCCACTGATATAGCTTCAGGTGTCAATGTGAAAGTGACCCCGGCCAAGGTAGACTGACCTCCATGTAGATGAATCACAAATAAACGAGCCAACTCACGATGAACTCTGACATTTGTCACCCTTTGACAAAATTCGAGACATGATAGGTGCTGGAAGCATGACATGGCAAGAGGGCATGCTTGTAACTCGGTGAGGGTACTGGGTTCATCCCTGACATGTTTGCCACTCTTGTGGTGTCTCCTGGGAGCCTGCTCTTCCGAGGATGAGTCACTTTGTTTCTCCCTCTCATACTCGGACGAATGCTGTGATGACATGACTGCAATGTGGACTGTGATTAGGCAGCCCCTTTGATGATGATGGGAGGCTGGGTGCCTTTGAAGTATTTGTTACCAAGGGGAACAATGAAACAGGGATTGTTAGGAAGGGAGTGATGAAATGGGGATAGGGTTTATAGGGGAAATTTGTTAGGGATATGGGAGGAGTTTGGGTATTTTGATGGGGTAGGGTTTTGGGGTTTTAATTGAGCAATAAGAGGAGGGGAAAGGGAATATGATTTTGGTAGTGTTAGGGTAGTGATAATAGGGAAAAAATGACATAGGGGAATAAGGGACAGGGGTAGGGTAGGAAAAATCAAGCCTTGGCAACAATGATACTGTTTCACAACCCTAGAAATGGTTTTTCTTTGATGTCTTCTTGTGTTTGCCTTATGAGATGTTTTTTCATTCAATCACCAACAATCACCCACCATATCTTTATCAAATTTGATGCACAAGTGAGTTTGAGAGCCTACCTTGCAATTAGAGGGGCTTCACAAAAAATTTAGGGAGTTTTGGCACGTTCTGGGTGCTTTATCTCTGTGCGCTGTGCCCCTGTCTGTGTGCACCGTGCCCTTGTCTGTGTACGCCGCGTCCTGGGTGTGCGCCGCGCTCGTTATGGGCTTGAACGGTGGGCGGGTGCTGTGTGCGCCGTGCCCTACGTGTGCACCGCGCCCCTGCTTTTGTGCGCCGCGCCCTTGTCTTCACCTCCAACCGACTCCAGTTGCTCGCTTAAGCCTTTGACTGTATGCGCTACGCGTAAAGCCCAGTGCATTGCGCTCTGGGTATGTGTTGCGCCCTTAAGAAACTTGCACTGTGGGCAGGCTGCGTGTGCACCGCACCCTCTGTGTGTGACGTGCTCCTGGTTATATGCGCCGCGCCCTCCAAGGTCGCCTCCAACTCGCTCAATCGCTCACCAATGCACTCACGCCTTTCCAATACTTCTCCAAGACTTGTAATGGCACAATGCATTTGTTTTTGACAAAAATTGGTATATATAGCCTTGGAAGAGATGGGTTTAATTTTTTCCTCTTCAAAAACCCATTTTTCTAATGTTTGAGTTTTGCACTTTTTCATTGACTTTAAAACACACTGATTTTCACTTTCCCTTTGAAATTTTAGCTCGAATGATGCAATTTTCGGCACTCTTTGCGGGGATTGTATGACAGGACATTTGGCCACGGAAACCATGATTACATCTGAAAAAATCGCTTGACGACTTTTTTGAATTTTTTTTCATAAATGACACTGTTTGACTTGTCTTCAAAACAGAGTTTTGAAGAAGAGTCAGAGTCTATCCACATGATGATGAAGCTCTCTGAACCATAACTGTGTAAGGGCCTCACTCTGGCCTGCATGGATTTATTGGACATGTTCAAAGACCAAATTGATGAATTCCTAGACCTAGACCTTGAAATGACCTTTTTCCTTTAAAGGACCAGACCTTGACTATCATGGACCTTCATGATGATTGAAAAAAGACCTAAGCCAGCAGGAGCTAGACATGAGGGGGAATGACTATCATGACCCTCTCCGTCAGATTATGGCATGCCCCTAGTGGAATGCAACTGGGAGAATGGAGCGGGACACCTAATCATGAAATGCATAAAGAGTTTTTATCTCTGACGGAGGACTGACCAGACCAACTCTAACAACCCGTAAATTTTCTTGATATCCAAGTTATCAACAGATCTTACCCAGTTTCCAACAGATGCCAATGAGTGATTTTGGTTTGAATTCCACAGCTGATTTTCAAGTTCTCATGGGCTGATTGAAAATTTGTTTGATTTGCAAGGTAATGATGGATTTAGGATCAACAGACTCATCAGCAAGTTAAAGAGGAAGGGAAAGGATGAAGGTGGTGAATGAGGGAAAATCTGAGAAAGGTAAAAACAAGATGGGAGGACCGAAATCGGTTGGCTGAAAAAGAACTATAATTCAAAACAGAAGGAAAATAAAATGGCAAAAAACAAGAAAGGAAAAGATTGAAATGTAGCTAAACTAATAGCAAAAGTAAAATGAATTCTAACCTATTTAGGAGGTAACCACCATGTGGTGGCTACTGGAAGTATCTCTTCATATGTTGGCCATTAACAGGGAGTTTTTCAGTTTCTCCCTGTAAAGTTTTCAACCTGTAAGTTCCTTAACCAATTTTTTCCACAACTTGGAATGGTCCCAGCCATAAGTATTGGAATTTCATGTGTTTACCTTTTGGCTCATTTAACTTGTCCCATTTCAGGACTATCTCTCCTACTTGGTAATATTTATCTCCTGCCAGATGGTGATCAAACCACATCTTCACAATCATTTGGTGATTTTTGAATTTAATTCTGGCTTTATCTTTCAATTCCTCCAACCTCATTAGTTGGTTGATCTTTTCTTGAAGAAAGGCTGAAGGGGTTCCTCTTGAAGCTTAGGAGAGCTGTAAAGAGGGAAGGGTAATGTTTGGAGGCAAGATAGCTTGCTGTCCATAGATGAGGAAGTATGGGGAGTTTCCTAAGGCCACTTTAGGGGTGACCCTATCAGCCCAAAGGGCATTAGTTAGAGTGTTGTGCCAGTTCTTCTAGTTGTCAATGACATATTTACGTATTATGCGTATGAGGTTCTTATTTGAGGACTCTGCAACTCCATTTCCCTGGGGATAATAGTTTGAGGCATACCTGATGTGAATGGATTTATCAATAGAAAATTCATTTATGGATTTATCAATAGTTGTCAATGACATATTTACGTATTATGCGTATGAGGTTCTTATTTGAGGATTCTGCAACTCCATTTCCCTGGGGATAATAGTTTGAGGCATACCTGATGTGAATGGATTTATCAATAGAAAATTCAGTCAATTTTAGTGATGAAAAGTAAGAAGCATTATCAAATATGTGAGCGTTAGGGATGCCATACCTGTTGATAATGAATTTCTTGATAAATGATATTACCTCGTTTTCGTTTACCTTCCAAAGCAGGATGGCTTCGGTCCATTTGGTGAAGTAGTCGGTCACTGTGAGTATATATTTATGCTGATGTGAGGAGTTTGGAGTGATCTCACCTATGATATCTAGGCCCCATTGCTAGAATGGGCGATAAATCATAACGAGCTTGAGGGGAACAACTAGCTTTCTTTCTCATCCTTTAGTGGTTTGAAACACTTTGCATTTGCGAGCATAGGCATGCGAATCTCTGAACATTGTGGGCCAATAATATCCAGCTCTTAATATTTTGTGAGAAGTGGTCTCTCCCCCGTAGTGATCACCTGCTGGGCCATCATGCATTTCTTTCAATACATGGTCGGCATCATCCTTTTCCAAACACCTTAGCCAGATTCCATCATAATTTTTTCTGTATAATGTGTCGTTGGCCAAGTGATACTGATTAGATTTCAATCTGAGCACTCTCCTCTTTGATGCATCCATGTGTTTAGGACATGATCCCCATATGAGATAGAAGCATATGTCGTAATACCATAACTCAGGATCCAAAAGGGCTTCTGACGCTTCATGTTCATATGTCAGCGCTTTATTAATCCATAGGGGCTCCTCCTTGTGTTCTACTTGTTCGTTTTGCATGCTCTGTGCTTCTGGTTCTTTGGATGCCCCTTCTCTATCCACCAAGGCTTCTGCTACTAACCTACACAACCCCTGCCCTCAGACTATATTTGCTGACTTAATCTCGAGGTCGAATTCTTGAAGTGCTGTGATCCAATTCCCTCTCTGTTCACCCATTTCTTTCTACACAAAGAGGGTTCTCAGAGTAGGATGTGGAATGATTACTTTAGTCCTAGTCTTTAATAAATAAGGGCGGAAATGTTTTATGGCCTTAAAAACCGCAAAGGCTTGTTTCTCCATGTCTGGGTAGTTCAGTTCCGCTCCTTGGAGATTAGAACTCATGTAAGAAATAGGGACTTCATTGCCATCATCATTTTTTTGAGTGAGAATTGCAGCATATGAAAGATCAAAAGCAAAAGTGTACAAGAAGAATTCCTTGCCGAAATTGGGGCTGACCAACACAGGAGCTTCTGCGATGGCTTCCTTGATTTGCTGAAACGATTTCTTAGCTTCATCGCTCCATTTATACACAACATCTTTCTTCATCATCAGCTGCATGGCGCACACTATTTCCGTGAAACCTGAGACAAATTTTCTAATGAAATTGATCTTCCTGAAGAAAGATTGCATGGCCTTCTTATTTGCAGGGGGTTGTATTCTCATGATGGTCTCTATTCTTTCAGGATCAATAACAATCCCTTCTTTAGAGAGGATATGACCCAGTAGTTTCCCTTTTGTGACTGCGAAGATGCTCTTCTTGGGATTCAACGATATTCCATACCTTCGACATCTTTCAAAAATCTATCTCAGGTGATAAATATGATCCCTTCTGTGATATGAATACACAGTGATGTCATCCATGTAAACCACTACTGATATGTTAATCATCCCTCAGAAAGCTATGTCCATAGCTCTCTGAAATGTGGCGCCTCCATTAATAAGTCCAAAAGGCATTTTACGATATGCGTAGGTGCCCCATTTAGTGTTGAAGGTTGTCTTCAGCTAATCCCCACTAGATACCAACACTTGATTATATCCTGAAAACCCATCTAATAAGGACAACATTTCAGACCCAGAAACACACTGAAGGATGTGTTCCATAGAAGGAATAGAATAATTATCCTTTTGCGATGCTTTCTTCAGGTTTCTAAAATTGATACACAGCCTGATGTCTCCATTTTTCTTTCTCATTGGCATGATATTGGCTATCCAACGGGTGTGTCTGATCGGGAAAATGATTTTAGCGTCCAACATTTTGTTCAATTCTTTCTTCACCAATGGTTCCAGGCTTGGATGCATCTTGTGAAGTTTTTGTTGGTAGGGCTTAGCCTCCTTTTCTAAAGGAATTACATGCTACATAACATTGATATCAAAGGTTTTTAGGTCTCCATATGTCTATGCAAAGATGTCCTTGTATTCTTTAAATAGCTTGACAAATGCAACCTTTTCTTGTGGAGAGCACCCCAAGCACAAATTAACAGTTTTTGGGTCTTCTTTGGTTCCAAGGTTGATTGATTCATACTTCATGGAGGAGCTATGTGTTTTGCAATTCGTTGGATTTTTGAATTTATCATATAGTTCATACAAGTCCTCCATCTTGACAACTGACTTGGGAATTGTATTGAACTGATCCTTTTCCTCACATTCCCTCTCGTTCATAAGCCTATCATGTTCTTCTTCATTGATGACTACATTCTTGAACGTCTTCTCACAGTGCAAGAACTCCAATATTTGCTTGTCATCTTCAAACACCTGCAAGTTTGAGATGTTATCAGGCACGGATTGTTCGAAAATCAATTCAACATAACATTTATTCTTCTTTAATCTAAAATCAGGCAAAAGTTTTGTAGCCATACCACCCATCAGATCAGCATCTCGTTTTTGTCCTCGAGGTATGTATGTGATATTAAAAGAATTAAAATTGTTAATTCAGTTCCATACCTCATGTTGGTACCTTACCAGGTGTGGAGAATTGCAGTGTATCCTCTTCCTTACCTGGTCCACAATTATCTACGAGTCACCAAAAACTTTAAGATTTTTTACCTTTATGTCAATGGCCCTTTTCAGGCCCTGCAGCAAGCCTTCATACTATGCCGTGTTGTTGTTGGTGCACGTGAATCCCAACCGGCTAGCCATCAGATTTTGGTTCCCTTGTGGATCAACGAGAACGCTCCCAGCACTTGCACCTTCAAGGCAGTTAGAGCCATCAAAATAGAGTGTCCAAAATATAGAGTCTGGTGTTACATCAATTGAATTTCTTCCTACGAAACTAGTTCTATCATCTACTATATTACAAGGTGGTTCATCAGTTGGATTACAGGGAAGAGCTTCCAACTTTGTGTTTATTGTAGTTTCTTTAGTTATTTCTGCATGGAATTCTCCAAAATAGGTTTCTGTGGTACAAACATTGAAACTATAACTGCCAAGGATAGAGTTGGTAAACATTACAGGTTCGTTGGGACTGTTTAGCTCTGTTACTACATACTTCATGTATCTTTCACGATCAACTCTCAGCATATCACCCTTCCTGTTCTGAGGCAGTAAGAGATGGGACCAATCAGTTGAGAAATATCCATTCAGTTTTGCTGACCAATCCCTACTAAGCAACATTCCATAAGCCTCGGGTATATCCACTACCACTATATCAATGACTTGTGTGTATTGTGGTTTAGCAGTCATCCAGACCAATACATCTTTCAATTCCCCAATTACTTTCACATTTGTCCTGTCTAATTTCATGATTCGAGTTCAAGTTTTCTTAGGTACTACATGAAGTCTTTTAGCAATAGTGTAAGGCATCACAATGGACGAGGCACCTGAGTCTACCAAACAATTGTGTACATTCATGTTGAAGATTTCAAATGTGATATGGAAAGGGGGAGTCATGGATTTTTATTTCCTTCCTATCATGGTTGCACTGACATCTTGGGGTTTTCGATTCATTTTTGATAGGGTGGCTTCCATGACTGCTTGCTTTTGGGATGAGCTGGGAGTACTAATAGGTTTGGAGACTGACTTCTGGGTTTGGCTGCTCGGGATGGTGGGAGTTTTGTAGTTCCACTCGTTCATAGCTTTCAAGAGAAAATCTCTTTGCTGGGTTAATTTCAGCAAATCAAAGTATGTGATATTAGCCCTATATTTCTTAAGATCATCCACAATATTGTAATCAATGTTATAAATAGGATAGGGCAGAGAAAACATACCAGTTTTTCCATTCTTAGGTGGGAGTTTACTATTTTGAGTCGCCTTCGTTGTAGTGGGAGATGCATTTTCTTTCTCTGGATGGTTTGCAACTGGGATATTCTTAGACTAGCCACTAGGTCTACTCTTCTCAACAGGGACATTGGGAGCGGGTGCCTTCACAGGGCGGACATATTTCTTGGTCTGATCTATAGGCTTCATCACACCCGCAAGTGGCCCCTTGCTTCGTGTGTGGATTTCATTAGTGTGGATCTTTGCCATACTGTCTCCTTGGTCATGATTGTTCTTGTTTGTATAAAAACCCCACAATATGTTGATTTGATATTCTTCTTCCAAGGGCTCTTCTACTTGGTATTCTTCCTCATCTTCTTGTTCTGGCTCTAGCTCCACTATAGGTTCTTCTTGGTTAAGGAGCGATCTGATAAGAGCCAGCTCTTCTATATTTAAATTCCCTTCATTGGGTGGAGTAGGTAGTGCAAGTGGACCATGACCACCTTCTGTCTTCTTACGATAGAAAGGCTTGAAACGTTTTCTGTTGTTATACTCTCCTCCACTCCCACTTGTACTCTCTCCATAATTCCTTTTTCATATTGATTACTGTATTTGTCAACTTCTTAATGATCCTATGCAAACCTTCTACATCTGTGGTATCCTTTTCTTTGGTTTTAGCCCCTTTGTTATCACTCCCATTATTCTTCTTGGATGCTTGAGAGGCTTTCTTTTCTCTGGTTGTATGATGGCATGTTGTGAGACTGAGAATTTCATTCTCGACTTTTACTGCTTCATCGATAACACCCTGTAAGGTTTGTGCATTACTCCTTTTGACCCACATCGCAATAGGGACAGGGAGAGTAGTGATGTAGAATTCCATGAGCACCTCCTCAGTAGGTCTAGCGGTGGCCGGGATTCTGTTGAACAAGGTGTTGAACCGGATGTTAAAATCCTTAACCTTTTCTTTGGTTTCCATTTTCAAACGGGATAGTTTTAAAACTAAGGCCGTTGGGTTTTTTCATCACCACACTTGTCTAAAAAGGCCTATTGAAAGGTAGCCCACGAGGTGATCGATATGGTTCTCAAGCTAAAGTACCATGTGGGAGCTGCACTAATCAAGGTAAAGGGGAATAAGCGAAATTCTATATCTTCATCGGCTACCCCCAACATGTGCACAACCAGGAAGAAAGAGTGAATATGGTCATCAGCGGTGTCTCCCTTCTCAGGGTTGAATTTAGGCAGTACTCTTTCTGCATTCTTGGGTAAGGGATGCTGTTGCCCAGGTACCGCAACGGTGTCCTGAGCGAAACAGGGAGGAAGTGCTCCTAGAGGAGGTGGGAGTTGGTTTCCACCTGGTTGAGGAAGATTAGCCATATCGAGGATAGGGATGTTCTGATTGAAGGTTTCTTCAAGGCTTTCTTTATTAAGACTTCCCAAATCGGGCTACAGATTACCTTCAGAGAGTGGATCTTCAGGAATTTCTTCCCAAGGAGTGTCAATACTTTGTAAGGATTCAAGCACAATATCTTCAAGAGATGGGGCTGTAGATGTCCCTTCATTTATGGAATAGATCCTTGGCTTTCTTTAAGTTGTCGGAGGTAAAGAGTGAAAGATGGGGAGCTGAGAGAGGGAATGAGCGTAAGCCCAAGTAAGTATTCTGACTGGTTGTTCCTGAGTGACAGGATACTCCCACAATGTCTCTTATTTGAAATGAGGCTTTTCCGAATGAGAGGAAGGGTCTTTTCGACCTTCACGATCCATGCATCAATATTTTCGAGTCCATGTGGACATTGATAAATGAAATAATAAAAATCTGTGGATGGCGGTTCGGCTCTCCTTCTAGCGCCAATTTGTTGACATGGCAAATTTTCACTATACCAACAAGGGGAACTAACATGATCACAGACCCCAATTAGGCCTGCTTTTATTTCGAATGGCTAGTTCCAACGGGTTTTAAGGGACCCATAAACTATTAAATGTGTTGAAAGATTGCTTCTGGGAAGAAGACTTCAATTAAATGAAAAAAATAAAATAGCTAACCTATATGTATCAAATCCTGTCTAAACTACTTAAGCTACTCTAATCTAGTCTTAACTATCATAATCTATCCGGCAGGAGAAAAATGAAAGGAGGTTAAACATCATATATAAATCCCAAGTCCAAATTAATCAATTAGTGGTCCACATAAGAATAAGGCTGTATTAAATCCTAATCACAATACAATTACTTATACAGGAATATACATTCCTTTCCATACAAATAACACTTGCAACTGATGTTTAAGAAAGTCTGGAACCAACAACCTTTCATGAATGATCAATGCTATTGAATTACATTCAAATAACCAAGAACAACCATGAACTGGTGGTTAACAATATGCACAAATAAAATCACATTTATCTTCTTGCCAGCAACAACACACTGATCCTAAACATATGAGAGAAAAGGGAAACAAATTTGAACAACAAGCTCCTTCTTGAACCAAACAGTCCTTTTTATTCACAATAAATCAAAGCTATTTTTCTCCAAACAAAAAGCCCCCCTCTCCTACCCGGAGGGAATGTTTATGCAGCTGGAGATGAATCTCAGTCTTCCCTTAACCCTTTCGCCTTCCATTGTTTCCTTCGATATACAGATCATAATACACATATGTAGAACAATCGGTGTCACTGTTGACACGTAGAAGGCATTTTCTGTCATTGGAGCGCTTCGTTTCCTGGGGAAACGAGTAGATGCTTATTAGAAGAGGATGACTACGTGTCATCTCTTCATGATGAGATCTGGGGTAGTTTCACTTTCGGAATACACAGGCAACACCTGGAAACCGACTGAGAATGCCAAAGCCTGGTTCTTTCAACATAACACATATGCATATATGAGTTCTGTAGATCCGCTTATGCATCCTTTACTCCTTGCCTGTAGAGATAATAGACACCAGTCATGCTTATGAAAATATGATAAGAATGCTTTAAAAACATAAGTTTTGCCTTCATTGAACGTTTATTACATCAAATGTGAAAGAATCGGCCCCTGATTTTAAATTTATGCATTGATTAAGGCCCTTGAGTGTGAATCCAATTCATATTGAAAATCATGGCATAACACATAACTGGATGGTGTTTCGGAAGGGGTCTAAGTGCTAACCGATATTGTGAGGACGGCTCCCGATTCCACTCTTCAAGCGACACGTGGCAGCTATGAGGAAAGAGGATACTGCTTTTCGGACGGGTATTCCTCGAGTAACTCGTTCACCCGAAATCTACGTGGACCGTTGGATCCACAAAGGGTAGATCAACGGTGGAGGGACTTAACATAGGAAAACACCGAAAACCCCATGGCCGAGCCATACAGCCAGACTTGAAATATCATGGATGAGAACCTATATCCTATCAGGTCCGCCATATTGGTTTTCCCATTAAAAATCGCGACCACAACAATTTATCAAATACATGGGAATATACGTGAAAATCCGTAGCCGGGCTGTATCACCGGACTTCAAAAGTTATATACGGAGCCTATAAACATCGGCATGTCTGCGGTATAACACTATCCTTTGAAAATCGGGTCCGGAACATTTTAACAAAAATACAAAGGAATACATGGGAAAACCTGTGGTCGGGCCGTATAGCTGGACTTCAAAATTTATGCAACTGAGTTGATAATTATCGACGGGTCCGAAATATTGCAGCGCGTCTTATATATAACCCTAGGAACTCACCAATTGTGAAGTGTGATGGGGCTTCGGACCCGACGTATATATATATGTGTGTTAATACCACTGGTGGGTCCGCAATGTTAGACTCCCTTTGAAAAAACCTCACCCTCAATATCTTTCGAAAACAAAGAAATACATGGGAAAACCCGACTGGACTTGAAATATTATATGCCAGGCTCTATAATCATTGACAGGTCCGAGTGATAATGGTGCGCCATATATATAACCCCTGGGTTCCACCGATAGCGATAAGCGATTGGGGGGGCGAACCTAATAATATATATATTGTAGCTGATAGCCCTATCGGGTTTGCTAAATCACATTGGCCTTATGGCTTAGCTTTGACTCCCGCCTATTGCGATATGTGATATGGTCCCAGACCCAACATATGTATGAAATATGGTTAATAATGCCATCAGGTCCATGCTATAGTAATGCGCAGTGACGATTGCGATAGGCCAAAAAGGGGTGATTTATGCGTTTTGTGAAGTGTTTCCTTTGTAAAGGGTTATAATGGAATAAGGTGTGATAAAAGGTTTTTGGAGAGTTGAAAAGGTGCTGATGGAGGATATGAATGAAGGACTAGAAAGGATCATAAATGGATCATGCAACAGATGTTTAAAGAGGGGGGCTTGATCATTAGGAATTGGAGATTTGGCTCAGAAACGAGTTAAAGTCTCTGAAATAAAACAAATCATTCAGAGAGGCAGAAGATCAACTTTAGGGGACCCATTCAAATTTCTACCAAGGCAAGTTTTTATAGGGTGGTAGTTGTGGCCACAACAGGCCCATATAATTACTCAATGATGAGGCTTATCATCACCCCCCAACTAAAAGTGTTGCTTATCCTCTAAGCAACTTAGTGGCTTTGGTAGCCTCTCTAACATCCTATGCTTATGCTGTGGCCTCTTCTTCTTGTTCATAGAAGCCTGCTTTCCTTTCTACTTCTTCCCACTGATATTATCTGGTCTTCAAGCTATGTGGTTGTCTTTTCCATCTCCTTATGCATGCAAGTATATTATCATTTCTTAGCAGCCTAAACATGTCCTCAAAATGTGAAATTGCTTGCTCTTGGGAAACAAGATATCTAAGTGCCAGCTAAGGATCATTTGCAATTAGATGGTGCAGATTAGGGCCATGGGATTTAATTGTTCAACTGCTTCTCTGTCACTGAAGCCACTTAGCTCTTTTGTTTCTTGCTACTCTTTCTTTTTCAATTCCTTCTTCCTCTTCTGTTTCAGCATCATGTTCCTTTGTATTAGTGTCTTCTTCACCATGTCCCTCTATATTAGTTTCTTCCTTATCCACCTCACCCCTATCTAGCTCTGTATCTTCTTCCTCTTGTTTTTCCTCCTCCTCATTGACAAAAGGACTAACACCATAGATGAAGGTTCTAATGTCATCCTCTGCTGGTAAGTCATTGAATATTGTCCATGTTATAGGGATCCTGGCGTTTAGGAGGGAATCCTCAATGAGGATTCTGATCAACCCATGGTGAACCAATGGTTTGGAATTTCCTTTCTTTACTTTGCTTCTGGAGTCCATGAGTGATCGCATCAGAAAATAGGATATGTTGAATCTTTGGTGAACTGGTGTTTCTACCCCAAATCTTAGATCTTCAAGCATTCTAAAATTGTAGCCATAAACAATATTGTATCTACCCTCATAGGAGATATACTTGATGAGCATCTTACTTGTGAGGCTTGAAGAGGAAATGAGCAAATTCCTAAGAAAATAGAGTTTCCTGTGTATGTAATCCACTAGCCTTTTTTTATAGAGGAAACTGACCACCTTTTTACTTACAAACCAACTACCTATTAACCTTTACAACTTTTTATCAAATTATGCATATGAGTGAGTGAGAAGGATGCTTACCTGTGGCCTTAATGCCACACTGTAGTTTTCAAAGATCAGAGGTGCTGCTGATGGTCAATATTCTTCCTCCTCTGCTGTCTGCTGATGGTTTCTTGACTGCAGATCTGATGCTACTGCTGCTGCTGTATGGTCATATTTCTTCCTCTTCTGCTATCTGTTGATGGTGTTTGTGATTGCAAATTTGATGCTGCTGAATGGACAGAGGGAGTAGGAGTGTGTGTGAAGGCAAGGATGATGGTAATGGATGAAGTGAGGGGTCCCTGTAGAAAACACAATTTTCACTTGAATTGGAGCAATGAAGTAAAAAACAATGGAATTTATGGAGGGATGCATGGTAAAGAGTGGAGGAGATGAACATATGTGAGGCAGGGTCCCCTTTGGATCTTCTTTTTGCTACCTGATTGTCTTTCTCCTCCTCCTGCAAATAACAATTATGATTTTTCTTTTTCTCTT
>APFE031363402.1:63433-109037 GCA_000404065.3 Pinus taeda
GTCCCACATTGACTAGAAGTGGGGAGGATCATGGGTATATAAGGATGGACAAATATCTCCATTGGTATGAGGCCTTTTTGGGGTAAGTCCAAAAGCAAATCCATGAGGTCTTAGGCCCAAAGTGGACAATATCATACCATTGTGGAGATATGTGGTATCCAAAGTCCTTACAAAAGTAACCATGATATGATTTTAGCATTTACATCTGGTTTGTTCATTAAATATTTAATTACAGCATGATCAGTATGCCCAAATGTCTGATAGCCTTTAATGTAATGCCTAAACTTGTTCCATGAATGCACAACAACCAGGAGTTCTTTTTCAGTCACAGTATAATTTAACTCAACCTTTGGCAGGTTTTTACTGGTAAAATAGATGGCATAAGTCAATTTCTCCTCTACCTGACCTAAGGCTGCTCCTATGGCTTTGTGTGAGGCATCATCACAGATATGAAAAGGGAGGGCCTAGTTTGGGCCTCTAAGGATTGGTGTAGTGGTTAATTTACCCTTTAGAATGTCTAGGGCCTCTTGACATCTCTTTGACCATATAAATTCAGAATCTTTGGCCAACTATCCAAACAAAGGAGAGGCTAACTTGCTGAAGTCATTTACGAACCTTCTGTAGTATCCAACTAGCCGTAAGAAACTCCTAACATCTCTTTGCTTTTGTGGAGGTGGGACCCTTTGAATGATTGATATTTTGTTTGGGTCCACCTGCAGTCCTTGTTGAGATATGGAATGACCTAGCACAGTCCCTTCAGTCATTAAGAATTCACATTTTTCTGGACTGAGAGACATGTTCATCTCAATGCATTTGCATAATACTTTGCCTAGGTTAGTCAGGACCTCTTGGAAATCATAACCATAAGGTGTAAAATCATCCATATAGATCTCCACAACGTCATGAAATAATTCAACAAAAATACTCAAGACTGCTCTCTGGAAATTGGCAGGAGCATTGCACAGGCCAAAAGGAAGGACCCTATAGGCAAAAGTACCCCAAGGATAGGTGAATGTGGTATTATCCTAGTCTTTTGGGAAGATTTGGATTTGGTTGTAGCCACTGAATCCATCTAGGAAAGAAAAGAACTTCTTCCCTACCAGGCCATCTAGCACTTGGTCAATGAAGGGTAAGGGAAAATGATCCTTCTTTGTGGCTTTGTTCAGCTCCCTATAATCAACACCCATCCTCCACTTCCCATTTTTCTTGGGAACTATCACTAAAGGAGAGACCCACTCACTGTCAGAGATAGGGTAAATGAACCCTGCATCTAACAGTTTTTGCAGTTCTTCTTTGACTATGTCTTTGAGGGCTGGATTCATCCTCCTTTGTGGTTGGCTGACTGGCTTACAACCTTCGTTGATGTATATGTGGTGAGTACAAACTGAGGGGTGTACTTCCTTCATTTCCTTGTAGCTCCAAGCAAAGGCTTCTAGGTTCTCTCTCAACAAGTTGCATAGTTGTTCCTCTTCTAAATTAGAAAGAGATGGATTAATATTCAAGGTTCTCTCTGGGCCGAATTCTATGGTTTTGACTCGGATTGGGTTGGAATCGGCCAAGCATAATTCAATTTGGTGATTGTTTAGTGTTTCCTTTACTTCTTCTTCTAATGGTAATGAGCTAGGAGTTGGACTTTGGAGTAGGTGTTCAATTAAATCATCCTCATCTTCCTATCCTCCTCCTATGATGGCTTCCAAAGTATAAAGTTGGGTAGAATAAAGCTCATCTTCTTCCTCCTCCTCCAACCATAAAGGTAAATCATGTTTTAAGGAGGGTTGAGCAGGAGGGTATAGGACAAATTGTTTAGACATATGCCCATTCTTGATGGTAATACTTCCAGCTCTGCAACTAATGTATGCATCAGTTGTGGCCAACCATGGCTTCCTAAGGATGAGAGGGTAACAAGTAAGCTTAGCCTTAGGCTGGAGAACTAGGAAATCTACAGGGTACTCCCAGGAATCAATGGAGACCATCACATCCTCCACAATTTCCTCAGGGGTGACTATGGAATGGTCTACAAGTTGCAGCATTGTTGTGGTCTTCCTTAATGACCCTTGGAGGTTAAGCTTGAGCATGGTGTCCTCAGTCATCACATTAATGGCAACACCAAGATCAATCAGAGTGTGTGGGACAATGGTGCCATTGATGTGCACATCAACTACAGGGCTTCTAGGGTCTGAGTATTTTGGACATATTACCTGCCCCAACATTAAGTCAGATAACTGCCCAATGACATTAATGGTAGGGGCATCCCTTTTTCTTCTTCCTGGATTCTTAAAGCACTTATCCTTAATCAATTTATTGTAAATAGGAACATTTTTGATTGCCTGGAGAAGGGGGATCTTTACACATAGGTTTTTCAACTCTCCTAGAAGGTTAGTTTCTTCTGGGGTAGGTTGGAGTGGTTGGGTTAATCTTTTAGGAAAGGGTGGATTTTCTTTAAGGTTGCTTTCCTCTCTTTCCTCCTCAACCTCCCTATGTGGAGAGGGAGGTTGGTTATTTGGGAGAATTCTCCCAGATCTTAGGTTGATCTCCTGGATTTCAACAACATAATCTGGGTATGATGTCTCTCCACCGTATCCTTGTTGAACATGCCTATTGTTTGGGTTTCGATTTGGCTAGGAAGGCATCTAGGGTTTCCTAGGTGGAGCAGAGTGTAGGAGTTGTGGTTGGGTAGGTGGTGGAGGCAATAGGGCTGGAACATTGTTGAATTGGGGCCTCCACCCCTGGGTTGAGGTATTCCACTGGTGTTGTGGCTGAATTTAAGGTTGAAATGACTGGCTGGCTGGTTGGGAATGATATTGAGGTGCATGGGACTAAGGAGGGGGTGTAGACTGGGAAGGTTGAGTAGGGGGTCCCCAAGAAGGTATAACTGTGGTTTGGTTGGGTCTGTAATATGCATGGGATGATCCTTGCATACCCTGCTAGTATGGTCTAGGCCCAGGAGGTCTCCTTTGGTTGATGTAGCAAAGCTACTCAGTGACCCCTTCAGCTCCTTGATATACAACTTTGAGTCTAGGTAAAGAAGTGCACTTTTTTGTGGAGTGGTTTTCTTCATAGACCGAGAAAATCTCCATACAGTTCAATGGGCATTTATTCCTAGGATGCCTCCTGGTGCATCTAGGACAAAAGATGGCCAAGGCTCTCTCCGCTTCATCTTGCTTCATTTTGATATTCAAGTAATCCAATTGCAAGACAAGGGTTTGCAGCATCTCACTTTTGATGTCCCCCATCATATTTCCAATTTCACCCTTGATGGATGAGTTGGAAGATGAGGTACTAGCTATAGGTTGACTACTCCTACCCTTTTTCTTGGTTGCCCTAGAATGGTTTCTAAAGACAGTATTGATATCCTCATAGGGTAGTTGGTAGATATCTTCTCCTTCTAACAAATTCAAGGTGTCTAGGATATCCTCCCTTACTCCTCTAAGCAGGACCAGCTTCAGTGACTCAAGGTCAAGTGTTCACCTAGCCCTTTTGTAATTGAGTTGGAATCTTTCTTCATAGTCTTCTAAGGATTCATCCTGGCCTATGGTCATCCTAAAAATCTCTTCTTTAGTGTATTTTGGCCTACAGTAGTCCCTATATTTTTTGTTAAAGGATTGCTGCATCTGAGCGCAAGTTATGATGTTATCTCCAGGTAGACACATGAACCAACACAATGTTGCATCCTTGAGGGTAGATGGAAACAATTTTAACTTTTTCTCATCCTTTGTATAAACATAGGTTCGGCATACAATAACAAACTCAAATAGAAAGTGTTAGGGTCCTTTGTTGTCAAGCCATGGAAATGAGGTAGAGCAAAGGGGCTTATATTCTTCATTTTAGTGTCCCCATCGGTTTCCCTAATGGGGAAGGCACTCTCAATTCTATCTCTATTTCCTCTCTCATCTTGGTTTTCAGCCATTGGTTCAGTAGGAATGGGTTCTTCCTCTTCTTCTTCCCCTATAGGTTCTTCAAATATGTCAGGTTGCTCACCTAAAGGTTCTTCGAATTCACAGTCACCGAAGCAGAGAGAAGGTTTGTTATAGCTCCAAATCTCACTCTTGAGGTTTGTGAAGCTGCATTCATGGCCTAGGGCAACCCCTCCTTCCAAAGATTTCTCTGACTAGGTCTGGAAGGAGGGGTTGCCCTAGGCCATGAGTGCAGCTTCACAAACCTCAAGAGTGAGATTTGGAGCTATAAAAAGGTTGACTGTTGGATGTAGTTGGGGTATTTTGGCAAGAATTTTCCTGAATTATCCCTATTCCTATGAGGCATGAAAGGAAATGTTTTTGTTTTTTTTGTAAGATTTTTCTTTAAAGCTGGAAAGTACTCTGTAGAAAGGAAATTGTTGATTGAATGAAAACCACTAACAAAAAGGAAACTACCTGTTGAATGCAAGACTACTGATAAAAAGAAAACTACTTGCAGAATGAAATTGTTGAATTGAATGAAAAACTACTAATAGGAAGGAAACTACTTGCTGAATTGAAATTCTACTTGCTGAATGGAAAGGAAATCAGATAAATGACAAATGAAATAAAGAAACTAGATTACATTTACAGAAATAAACTAATGGAAGAAAGTTGAAGACTGGAAGTAGAATAAAAGAAAATTAGAGACTAGAAATAGAAGAAGAAGAAATAATCACTTCTACTCTAATGCCTCTCCAGCAACGACGCCAAAAAGTGATGAGCCTAGGTATTGTAGCAAGAATGTTGCAACTCTCAGGGCTACCAGCTTTACTTATCAACCCAGGGTTCGTAGAAACTTGGAGGTGACTGTGCTATATACATAAGTAGAAGTGAATGTACTACTTGTTGTCACTACTCATCTGGCAAGAGACCCCAAGGGTTCCGAGCCAGACTTCTATAGGGTCAAAAGAAGCTTGATTTTGATGGAAGGAGAGCAAACCTATTCTAGGGGAGAGCTATTCTACTGTAGGAATGAAGAAAGCAAGCATGTAATGCTAAACTCACACCAGACCCTAGCTAACCCATTAAACAACTATGCTAAGTAGAATTACTAGATCAATGACTAATCTAATGCTAATTATCTAAGTTGCAGAAGTAAAAGCATCAAAACTAGACTAAGGGGTAAACAATGGAAACTAATCTAAGTCTGTGTTTAAGCGGAAGAAGCAGTTCAAGGTCAAATTGGTGAAAAGAGGACTTGAGGGAGCAACAATGCCTGAGAACTATTGGATCAAGCAGGTGAAAGGCAAACAAACAACTGAGATCGAATCATGGGAGGGTATGTAGGTAGATGGGCGAACAGGGTTAACTACAAGATGAACGGTGGAGATTATATTGCGCAGGTGAAGTCAGGAGATGGACAGACAAGGTTAATCGGCAGATGGACAGTGGAGATTAGATTGTGGGCAAAAGAAATGTGCGGAAATGGTATCGGGTGATGCGATGACCGTCAAATCAAGAGACAGATCGACAGTGGATATGGGAGCACTTAAAGGAACGTGCAGAAATGGGGGAGTGGGTTAGAGGGCGGTAAGAAGTGTATTGCGTGCCCTCAAAACTGTAAGTGGTTTCCTAAAATTTTACGCGATTAGCCTCCCTAGGTGACACGTAGAACTGGGAAACCACTCATTTCACATGCCCTTGGGCGGATAATGACCAGACAGAAATCCACGCTATATCGCACGAAGGCCATTAGATCTGCAAGGCAAATCTACGGTGGAGATTTGACCGAGCGGGTTGGTGAGCAGGTGTGCGATAACCGTAAGATCTAACAACGCAGATTGACGATTGGGATTTAAAGTGCACAAAGTCAAACACTAAAAGTGAATTCGGGCGGTGATTGGTCAGTTTTGCTATGTGAGGCGATCTATGGTTAAAAACTCTTTGAACGTGGATTAACAACTTCCGCTCATCTTTTCATGCTGAAGGAGAATGATAGGGATGTGAGGGAGATCAAATGACAAGAAGAGAGCAAAGGAGCATATGACCATTAAAGGAACAAAGTGATATGAAATGAGCTTAGTGACTGTGTTAAACAACAAACTCCCTGTGAAAACCAAAACCCTATGTTTTTGGAGATGCTGTAGGGTTTCTTCCTCATGTCATGGTCCCAGAGGGAGGAGGTGAGGCTGAGACACCTATGGGAAACCTTGTGGATCTTTCCTTTCTTACCATGCTAATTGAACGAAAGCATAAATGAAGCAAACTGAAACACAACTGATATGTTCTACCCTGCTGTAATGGAAATGCAACTACTTAAACAAATAAATAGAAAAGTAGGAAACTACTTAAGTAAATGAACTGAATTAGAAATCTATGTTATCCTGCTGTAATGGGAATGAACTTACTGAAGCAAATGAACAATCAAACCATGCATCTATGCTACTACTGTAATGGAAATGAACTACTTCAATAGAGGAACAAAAATCTATTCTACTTAACAATACAATAAAGAGGAGCTTTGGCTGCTAGGGTCAAGCCCTAACCAAAGAGCTTTAGCCCTCTGAGTTAACTTAGTGCTAGCTCAGAACAAAAATCATCTTCGTTATAAAAAACACTATATTACATCAAGAACTGTTACATGTCTAGTTCTATAGTCAGAGGTTTGAATTCTTGCTAACTCTTGGTAACTGACTATTGGTGACTAACTATGACAAAAAAATTGAGGTCCTAAGCCTCTCTACTTATACATCTGAAGTCTCCAATGACTTCCTTCCAAATTAGGGAGGTACAACTCCCAAATTAATGATAAACTTGTGCTTTCACTTTCACTATCTTGGCTGCCTTCTAGTAGGGAGGCTTGGCTCCCAACTCAAGATAAACTTGTACTTTCACTTGCTTGGTTGTCTTCTAGTACACCTGATTTGGCTGTTTGCACCTTCACTTGCTTGGCTGCCTTCTAGTACTCCTGATTTGGCTATGTGTACTTTCAGCTGATGGAGGGATATTCGAATGGAGGGGCAGTAAATGAGGAGGATTTACGTCCTGTAATTCCTCTCCCTTGTCCCATTCGAGCTTTTACCAAATTATTTTACCATAGTTCCTTGCTTTTATCTTTTTATCCCTGCATTTTCCTTACTTTTATCCTTTATTCTTGCATTACATGCACATTAGACCACAAAGCAAAATATCCAACTCTACTCATCTCATAAACAAAATATAATCAAAAGTATGCAATAAGTTGTGAGAAAAGTTGGTTTGACTAAGCTAGGAGGTGAATTAAGGCCTATATAATTACTCAATGATGAGGCTCATCAAGGATGTTGGGAGGTACATTAGATCCTGCACCGCTTGCGCCATTTCCAAACCAACCATTAAGAAGCAAGGCCTGTATACTCCTCTACCTACTCCTAGTCAGCCTTGGAAATCTGTCTCCATGGATTATATGTTGGGCCTTCCTTATACTAAGCATGGAAATGATTGCGTTTTCGAGGTTGTCAACTGATTCTCTAAGATGGCCATCATGGCGGCCTTCGAGAAGAGTATCACAATAGAGGCCATTGCTAAGCTCTTCTTTGAGCGAGTGTGGGTACACTTTGGGATCCCGCAGTCCATTATATTAGATCGGGACAACAGATTCCTGAGTGCATTTGGTCAAGTCTCTGGTTGATGCTGGATACAAAACTTACTAATTCCACGACTTTCCATTCCAAAATTGATGGCCAAACAGAGGTTGTCAACAAGATGATCGTACACATTCTGTTCATGTATAACTCGAAGCATCCACACACATGGGATGAAATTCTCCCCTATGTCCAACATAGCTACAAAAAGGCTCTACACATCTCAACAAGCCATAGCCCCTTTCAGGTAGGGCTGGGATTTCAGGCATGATACCCATTTATGTGGCCATATCATTTTGTAGCTACTCAGGTAGATTTGGCTCACGTGGAGTCCGAAGCTGAAAGGGCTAACAAATTCATTGAGTGCATTCAACACATCCGCCAATAGGTCCATGATATATTGGATAGAGCCAATGCTAAGTATAAGCAGTGCCATGATCAACATCGAGTGCCACACAAGTTCTAGGTGGGTGAAAAAGTTTGGCTTCATTTGCAAAAGGAGAGCCTTGCTAGGTCCCACCGCAATATTTTCTCACTCCGATATGGGCCATACACCATCACTAAGGTCGTCAGTGACAATGCCTTTGAGCTCAGCATCACACTGTTCCTTGGTCTGCACCCAGTGTTCAATGTAGATCGCCTTCGACCATACTTTCCATCACTATTGGACACATCTAACATTGTAGAACAACTCACGCCAACATAGCTCAAGCCAGACTAGATGGAATATGCCACAACTGCTCAAATCATAGAAACACAGATCAATAACACTTGGAAACAAAGGATACAACTATATCAAGTTGTCAAAGCATGCCAACTCCTTCACCAGGGCAAGTGGTTCACTAGGGACCAGGTTCAACAGAAATTTCCTCACTTCATGGACGCTCTGCTCGCAATGGTGACCATTACTTCCTAAGGGGGTGGAATGATCCAGGTGGATATTGGTGGCCACCTGCCTATTCCACCTAGACGCCCCATCCAGTTTCATCTGTTTCCTTAATTGCAGCATAGTTTACTATTTTTGACAATTTTTCGGGTCTTAAACTTTTGGAGCCATTTTGAGGCCCTAAACAATGTTTTTCTTTGGAAAAAATGGGGAGTGCTTGTTATGGAAATCACATCAACATCCATATTCCTCAAAGAGATCTTTCCAATGAGGTATCATACACGTCAAACATAGATAATATGACCAAGTTACCACCCTGAGAAGTTGGCTGCCCAACTAACCCCAACGGGGCCCATAAAATCTTGGTGTTACATCCCCTGGGTTTAGGGTTTTCTCTTATTGTTCAATAATAAAAAGGTCCTTGAGCCTCATTGTAACTGAGTTTAGAGGTATGTAGCCACCACATCTCTTCTCAGAGATAAGCTATCATCATCTGAGCTATCTTATTTCCATTCTGTTTGTAAGCATAGTTCAATATTTTTCTATTAATGAAATGAAGTGTTTTTTTGTTGCATCTCTTTGTTTATGATTATATCTATAAGTTGTTGCATTCCTTTTTAAGTTCAGATCAATAAAGGGGGGGGGGGGGGGGGGGGGGGAACAAGGCAACCCAAGCAGTAACCACTTCTGCAACTACCCATCCATGCGCTTTGTGTGATGTTCATGGTCATGCTAATAAAATTTTCCTTGATCTTCCCCATATTAAGAGCATGGTTTCAAAATCCAGAATTCAACCCAACCTTCATGTCTTTGAGGTGAAAGTCACCTTACTTGAGTCCACCAAGAAAAATGAATCTTTATGTGAAAACCACCCTTGTGCTTTGTGAAATACATATGAACATTATTCTCATCATTATCCCCATCTTGACATCTTTCGGATACCCTCAATATTCTTCGTGAAATAGACACCACCCGTAGTGACCATCATCCTTCTCTACTTGTGTATCCTAGCAACAATTCGTCGCGACGATAGGAGACTACTCAACCCACCATAGTGATTCCTTCTTGTTATGTAAAAATGATAGACACTTCTATAAAAATTCTCTACCTGTCATCATCCATGGGATCAACTTCTTCAGACTCTTTGGGAGTTTCTAACTGTTCCTATTTAGAACCATCCTTTGAAGACACTTTGATCTCAATGTTGTGTAGGCAATCCTTTCTGCAGACAGAAATAATCCCTCTAGTCCTATGGGAGGATCTAGTAACAACAAAAGACAATTACATGTAATATTTCCTAATTCATACTAGAAAATGAAAAGGAGGATAGATCTCCTACCGCCCTCTGATGCTAATATCCTTGATGTCGACCTTGATTCCTTTTCTTCCAAGCTCACAATCCACTCTTTGTTGTTGTAGATGAGTTCCTGCAAGAAAGATAAAGTGGAGACAATAAACCCATGCAAAGAATAACACTTTCTAATACAATTTATGTAACAGTGTTATTCAACTAGCTCACAAAATAGAATAAAAGATAGATCAACGACTTGAAAATCAACCTCTTTGAAGGGGCAGCCCCCTTTACATTACAAAAATGAATAATTATTTGATGATACAAATGAAAATACCTCCTTTCTATATATAGGAGTCTAAGGGGTCACAATATAATTAGAGCCAATATAACAATAATAATGTAAGGGTACAACAATAATAATAGTGGACTTCTATGGGGCACAATAATAACAATATGGGGATTACATGGGCAAAACACTACAATAAGGGGGTTGCACTAATAAAAATAAGGGGCTAAAGTAGTAGTATAGGGACCTAACATGCCCCTCTCCTTCAAAAACGTGTTGTCCTCAACGCTTGAGTAGTTCTGGATGCTTTTGTATAAAATTCTCATCCTCCCATGCATAATATTCAGTGGTTAAGTTCTTCCACTTGATGAGATACTCTAAAATTGATCGATTTCATAGTTGTTGGGTTCTTATTTCCATGACTGCTTCAGGTTCCAATACTATTTTTCCTTCCTCGTCAAGTTCCAACAATATTGTTTGAACTAGGATCTTATCACCTATAACCTTCTTTAAGCATAAAACATGGAAAAATGGGTGCACTCGGGAAGATGCAGGAAGCTCCAATTTGTATGCCATAGTACCAATCTTTTGCAACACCTTGAAAAGGCCTTGTATCCTTCTTAGCTTGCTTGAGGGACATTTCTTTGTAGGGTTGTAGTCATAAAAATACCTAGTTGCCTACATCAAAACTTCTTTTGCTACGATGTTGATATGACTATTGTTTCATTTGATTTTGTGCCAAAGTGAGGTTATCCTTTAAGAGTTTGAGAAATTATTGTTGATGCTCGATGTGATGTTCCACTGCTTGAACCTTAAAATTTTCTCGTAAAGATGATGTGATGGATGGTGGATGATATCCATAAAGTGCCATAAATGGGGTCATTTTTGCTGAAGCATTCTACCACCATTCAACTAGAGGTAACCACTTGAACCATTGTGTTTGTTTATCATATACAAAGGAATGAATATATCCTTCCAAACATTTGCTCACTATATCCGTTTGTCCATTTATATTGAGAGTTTGAGGAGTCGTAATTCCTGCCAATGCACTACAAGGTATGGTCGAATTCATTTCTTCTTTCTATGGGGTTGGTTCTTGGTATATATCCTCTTCTTTTGATGTTTATTGATCCTTTTGTTCCTCATCTTCACAATATATGTAAAATAATTTCTTCGTAGCACACTTATGACCTTTATTGTATTTGCTATCACAATTGTAAGTCCCTTTTCCTCTTTTTTCTTCCAATTATTCTGTTTTCAACCTTGTAAGTTGTGTAAGGTTAGGAGCAAGAACACTTCCATCTTTATAGTTGTGAGTGGTAGGATTCTTTGTTGCCATAATTTTTCTTTCCAACCTGAATGCCTTCTCCAATGAATCAAGTTCCCAAAGGTGAACATCATGTTGGATGTTATCCTTTAAAGTCCCTATGAACACTTCAATCGTATGCTTCTCGGGAATATCATTTACCCTTATATTCAATTTTTGGAGTCCTCAATGTGCTCTTCCATTGAAGCCTTTTGTTTGAGATTTATCAATTGCCTTAAAAAGGTGTTTTTCTTTGTATCCTCATAGTGTGCTACCATTTCGTCCTTGAAAATTGACCAAGTGACAAGTGGTTTACGATAACAAAGCTTTCTATACCATACAAACTAATTCGGTTCTAAATATAAAGATGCAATGCATACATTTTGTAACAGTTTCACATCATGTAGATCAAAATATTTCTCCATCTGTAGTATCCAAGTTAGCAGATCCTTGCCATCAAACTTCCTCACATCTATTTTTCTTTCTTTTAGGAGCTCGATCTTGAAATGAATGTAAATCTGCAATTTTGGATCTCCAAATTATAAACCTACATCCAGTAGTATCCCTATGATTCCTTCTTCCAACCCCAAAGGTATGGTCAAGATTGGATTTTCCAATAAAGAGTTATGCCCAATCTCCCACAATGTCCTGATTATACACTAGTTCAATAGATCAAACTTGTACGAAGTGCCCCATATTATTGTTTCAACATTCGGCCTTGAAAACGAAATACCACAAACTAAAATACGTCCTCTTTCCATATCTTCTTACGAAATTTGAATCTAAGGCTCAGAGGCAAAGTTATGACTATTTTCCCAAGGTCATTAGCTTGGGATGGAATTCAGGAGTCCACAAAAACCCTAACTTCCTCAGCTCATATCTCCAAATAGTTTATGGGAAACGGTCTAAAATTTGGACAAGAAGTTCTTCATGATGTCATCTAAAATGGGTTTTTGTTTCAGCTTTTGAAGCTTCGTAGGAAAAACGTTATAGCTAAAATTCCATGATGACCTATTTGAAGCAGTGAAACCCTAGAATCCAAAGCTCTGATACCAAATGTTATGCAACTAGCTCACAAAATAGAAGAAAAGATAGATCGATGATTTCAAAATTAGCCTCTTCGAGGGGGAAACCTCCTTTACATTACACAAATGAATAATTCTTTGATGATACAAATGACAATACCTCCTTTCTATATATAGGAGTCTAAGAGGTCACAATATAATAAGAGTCAACATAAAAATAATAATGTAAGGGCACAACAATAACAATAGTGGGCTTCTATGGGGCACAATAATAACAATATAGTGACTACATGGGCACAACAATAAAATAAGGGGGTTGCGCTAATAACAATAAGGGGATACACTAGTAGTATAGGGACCTAACAAATAGATCAAGGAGTATTACAGTAAATGGAAAATAATTGAAACATTTATTAAAAGAAAAATATATTGTATTATAAATAGATGAAAAGGGAGCATTACAACCAATGAATCCTTGATGTTGGAAGCCTACTTCAAGTGAGACTCCAAGTCTAAGCCTTAGCCTTCAAACACCTTTCTCTATTGCAAATGCGGAGAAATTGGGCATATCTCAACACTTAGGATGACAACCAACCAACCAACAACCAACCCTTAGTGGATGGTGGCGATTCATTTATAGGGAAGGAGAGGGAGTTGAGGATCCACGAGGAAAGGGAGGAGTTCCACATCTCAGGGGAGAGATCCATGGAAATAGGATCAAGGGCTAGGAATGGGAGTTCTCATTCCAATCTTCATTTACCTAAAATTGTATTGTCATTCTCGAGCTTTCTAGTAAGGGAAGCTTCTCCTTAATTTTGGGAAAATCTGCATGAAGAGGATCAATACAATTTTGCCTCATAAAAATTATGCTAGCAGTGCTAGTCATGTATAATTCCAAAAGTTATTAGCGTGTGTTATCACTCAGGTTGTTCCCTTTGACTCCTAAGGGAATACGGCCGAGGTAACCACATACCAAGCTTTGGATTGTAGGTCCTAGCCTACCTGCAATCAGAGAGGGCTCTCTCTTTAGGATTTAGCTTTGTTTAAGGGATGATTTTAGGCTAGATATGATGCACATGGGTTTTGATTTTGATTGATGGGATGGTTGATTTGTTCAAGCAGAGTTGGCATGCAAAGTGTAAGAAGTTCAAACCATTGGGCATGGAGTCAATGAATGTGAACTGAAGGGTGTGTTTTCTTTGGTAGGAGAGGGGAATATGGAGCAGGATAGCTACACATGGCACAATGATTTATGCTGGAACAAGGATGAAATGGAGGTCAGGAGATAAGAGGCAATTAAGAATTCTCTCATCCGGCCAAAGAGGGAAGATGGATGAAGGCTGAATAGGGCAATGAAGAATTCCTAGAAAGCATTCATATGTGAAGGAAACAACTTAAACATGTTTAATTAAAAATGCATATTCATCACTGGTTCAGAGGAAAACATAGAAAAGTTACAAGAATTGAGCACAGAGGGCATGAAAACCAGTTCTGATCTATTCCTTTTTCCTGCAACTTAGATTATGATATATAGATGATACAGCTACGTATAAACTGATAAACATAGGGAAGAAAGACTTATTGAACCATGAGCAAGCACGAGAATTCCATAATATGCTCTTCAGCCATTAAAAGCACAACCACCCAGTTTAGATGCAAACATTCCAACAATCTTTGATTACAGAAGTCCTTAATATTTACAGTGCAAATCTCAAATGAGAGATCAACCAACAACCCACCAACCCTTATTACATTGTTCAGGGCTGTATTTATAGGAAAAATATCTACAAAAATAGATCTGATAGGAGATCTGAGGAAATAAATGCAATTAACCTAACTTCTCTTGCAAGTAATGTAAAAATATCTATCTAATGCTGCGATGGGGGCAGCTGTTCCAAAAAATGAGGCTATGTGGCGTCCTTTGGTAGCTCTGCTGTCCAATCTGTAGTCACTGCATCCTCCATTTTTTATCTACACCTCTTAGTCGGTTCTATTGCTCTTTATGTGGCTGTGATTCTTATTAAATCTGATATGACTCGGCTTTAATGGCCTTTAACTCTGTTCTGGCATTCATTGACTTTGTTTGGATGGTCTTAATGTTCACCCGCTTTGATATTGTCGGTCTGATACTCTTTTAAATGAATCGAGGCTTCCTCTTTCCTCTGATATGCTTGAAACTGTAAAATCGCCCCTTTTCTGCACTTTCGAGGCAAAAATAACTGCTGAAAAATGAGGCTTTCCATTTTGGCCTATTTTTCTAAGCGCTAATCGCGCATCGAAAACTGCCTCAGATTTTGATTCCGGGCCTCCTAAGCATCAATTTCGCCTTTGTGCGCTTTTCTTTCGGCGGATGATGTCAACATGACGTCAGCGGTACAACGAGTGACGTTAGCATGACATCAGCAGTGGGACCCAGTACGGTGGATGACGTCAGCATGATGACATGGCAGGGTGACGTGGCAGGGTGACACAGCAGGGTGACGTAGCAGGGTGACGTGGTGCTTACGTCACGCAGGGGGAAAGCGGTATCCGGTTTTAAGCGCACCGCTTTTGTGCACAGGCGGTTTGGGAGGAGGGGGCTCTGCCACAGTCGAGAGGGTGACGCGTGGTGGGAGTACGATGGGAAAACCGCCCATCTCCCAGGCGCTAACCATCGACAGGTTTAGGGGGAAGAAGACCCGCCCACCGTAGATCTTAGGGCGCGAGTAATCGAATGGCTGGCGGGACAGGTAAGATGGAAGAAGGTTAGGGACGGGGCCCGCAACGCCTTTATTAATTATTTAATTTCAGCAGGGGGGAACTTTAGGAAAGTGGGTTTTTCATTTGGGTTTGCGGGTTTATGTGCACCGGTTAACAATGCAGGTGGAGGGGGAGGGTTAGGTTTATAGATGAAAGAGGGGGACCAAGGTTATTACTTTAACCAGGGGTTAAAGTAACTCCGGGTTTAAGACGCAGAAGGGTTTATATTAGTCCCAAATGGACCAATATCTCCCAACTAGGTTACATAGCTATAGTGCTATAGGGTGGGATATGTAATATAATTGGATTTTTATATAGTTTTTTGTAGAATATGGGTAGGGAAAATGACTTAGGGAGGTAAATAATAAAGTTAGGAGTTAGTATGACTTGGTGGAGTGGAAATGTAAGGTAAATGATGGATTGTGTAAAGATTAGTTTTACACAAGAAATGTGGCTTCTTTCCACTTAGTCCACTCACATGTCAACTTGGTTTTTTGACAAGGATGGAGTGAAAACATGAATGGTTGGGCAGATCCCAAGGTCCTCAAGGGGATGTTAGTAAATGATTTCTGAGGAAATGAGAAGGGGAAGTTAGTCATGCTTCCTTGTTGTACCACCAAACAACTACCATGGTGCCAATGCCATAAGTGATATGAGTCCTTCTTGACAAGACCATAAGTGATTACCAATATGCTTTTGTAACCTCAAACTACCTACCCAGCCTAATACACCTAACATTTTTTCTTCTTTTGGTTTGGGTGCACTTGAACTAGCAAACCCAGTTTTTCAAATTTTTTCTTTTAATTGGCCTCCTATCTACATCTATACTTATTTCATCTAGGGGCTCAGATTAGGCTTTTGAGCACCCTTTCTTCTCTACCTATCTAAGAATCTACCAAGATTAAGTTGTTTGGACAGACAATGATTCTCTATATTCTACAACAGGAAATTGAAACCTAGGGAGACCAAGATTAAGCTGTTTGGACCTCCCTTTAACTGAAAATTCTTTAAAAATGGAATAACTCATCAAAATTGGAATGCAGCAGAGGCACTTAGACTAGCACACTCTCATGGACACTTCTTTGGCCTCAGTAGCAAATATGGAACAATGCAGCCTGCAAAGTATGACATATTTGGCATGTAGAAATGTCGATCATGAAATATGAGTACCTGCTATGAGCAGGAGGCTAACAGTGGCTCCACTTGGAGATGGCTTTTCCTTGCAAAAAGTCAAGAACAGCAGGTCAGAATGCCTTAATCTTTAGTTGTTGTTGTACTCTGAAAACTTCCCTTTGCTGGCTGCTTTATTTATGAACATGACAGCAGACTTGAAGAGCTTAGGGCCTTCACTTCGGGCTTCAACTATAGCAAGCTTGCTATCCAAACAGAAAACTGAAATCCTACCTACCTACTCTAATCAACACTTACTTTGCTGTTAGGTGAAATGAAATAACTAGTGTAGCCACTTAAGTATTATAAGCATGAAGGAGCTTTGCTGCTTGTGCTTACTGGCGAAAAAAATTGAGATCTTGCAATCTGATATGGCTTTGTTAATCTTTGAGAAGATCAGAAAACTGCTGACCTTCTTTGCTGAAACAAGAAACTGTACAAAAGGGTCCTACAACATATATACATTGTTGCTGGACTGAATTGAAGAACTGTACAAAAGTTTGGGATCACTATCATGCCTTGGAATAGGGAGATCATCAACATTTTGATATTGAGGCACACAGCCTGCTAGTGGAGAAGAGCACTTCTTTACTTCATCATACACCCTATCAGCACATGAATCATATACACCATGAAATGATATTTGCAATTTATTACAAACAGGCTCATATGGCCCTTGACTGATCTGCGCAGGCTGCTCCTCTTCTTCTTCGAAAAACTCAGATGGCTGAACACAAAGAGGCAGGGGATCCACTTGGATCACTTGGTCACGAACAGTCGCTTTCGAATCTTCCTCAATTTGATATTCAATGGCTCTTTGGGGCTGCAAAACTAGAGGCAATATATTTTGAACAATGATTTGGGCTTCCTCCAGATGATCAATATCAACACTTGCTGACACTTGCTTATTAACTGCATGATAGTTCTCCTTAATAAATTGAAAAGAATCACCACAGAAAGGTAAAGTTCCTTCACTGAAATCAAAATTTTATGCGCTTTCCTCCTTTATTTCATAACTGAGATAGGCACGTTGACCATTGATTTTAGACAGTTGATCCTGAACTGTGATTTCTGCCAAAATAGGTTTTGACTCCTCTGCAAGGTTGATTTGGTCATTAGGCTCATCATCATCATCATACTCATCGTATTTTGGCAAGCATTTGAAAGAAGAGAAGCTGTTATATTCATATAGTATATCAGGAGACTGCTCCATCATGTATGGTTGTACAAATATGCCATCTGTTTTGTGGTAGGTTTGTTCATGAATTTCATTACTTTCCTCTTGCAAAACAAATGTGTTCTGGTGCTCTAAACATTCCACTTTCATTGTGATCATTTCCTCTGACCTTTGTAACAAACCATGAAGTTTTTCTTCTTGCTCTACTTTGCGCTTTTCTTCCCTGATCTTCAGATTTTCCTCTATGTCCACTACCATGTCCTTCATTTGTTTCATAGTGGATGGGCTCCTTTCTCTTAAACGGAATTCTATTTTTGCGTCAAAATCTCTTGGATAATGCAATAGAGCTAAATTAGGGGGAGGTCTAATATTCAAAGGCAGAGAATGATAAACTTGATTGAATCGATCATGAAATTGCTGAACAGATTCATTTGGACTTGTTTTTAACTGATTATATTCTTCAATGAGCAAGAGGAAATTAAGTTTGATCGTCCATCGATCAAGGAAGAGCTTGGAAAACTGCTGAAGATTAGAGATGATAGCCTCAAGCAATGCTTTAAACCAAGTCCTAACTTCACTTTGCAAAGAAAGGGAAAACAGCCTGATACTAACATCCTCGTCCTCCACTTCAAATATATTAAGATAGTATTCAAAGGATTGGATATGCTTTTGCGCAGTAATACCATTCTCTCCATCAAATCTTGGGAGATACTCAGGATGATTTTTGGGCAGAGGATTAAGCACGGGAGGCAAAACAAGAGGCTTATATCTGTCAGGAACTTTACGAGGCACGGGATTGTGTACAGGGATTGGCTGAATGGGCTCGATATGAACAAGGATAGAATGATTGGCTTTGACATTTGTTTCCTCCTTGGCTGTATGATGATTTTCAGCAGCATTTAAAGGCTGCTGTTCTAATGTGCAAGGAGGCTTTTCAACAATATTTTCAAAAGGAAAATCATGAAAATATAATTTAAAATAGTTTTTAAAATACAATATACACAGCAAAATTTTATGGAAGAGAAAGAACATGACCTTTTGGAGGGTAATCCAGGTCAAAAGCCCGATCTTCTCATATATTTCTCTTGGGTTCATTTCTCCAGTGGAGTCTTTATTATGAGGATTATGTGGAGTCGCCAAGTGGATAAGTAAATTAACTTTGAAGGGCCTGATCTCTGTCCACCACACAGATCCGGACTAAATATGCAATAGGAAACAAAATATTTTGAGATATTTTGAGATATTTTTGATTTTTTAGGATTTTTCAAAACAAGTTTAAGACTTATACGAAAGGTAAACTGATCAAAAACGGGGATTTAGGGTGATGAACAGATGATGTCCCCAGTGGAGTCGTCATTATGTTATCACTCGGGTTGTTCCCTTTGACTCCTAAGCAAATACGGCCGAGGTAACCACAAACCAAGCTTTGGACTGCAGGTCCTAGCCTACCTGCAATCAGAGAATGCTCTCTCTTTAGGATTTAGCTTTGTTTAAGGGATGATTTTAGGCTAGATATGATGCACATGGGTTTTGATTTTGATTGATGGGATGGTTGATTTGTTCAAGCAGAGTTAGCATGCAAAGTGTAAGAAGTTCAAACCATTGGGCATGGAGTCAATGAATGTGAACTGAAGGGTGTGTTTTCTTTGGTAGAAGAGGGGGATATGGAGAAGGATAGCTACACATGGCACAATGATTTATGCTGGAACAAGGATGAAATGGAGGTCAGGGGATAAGAGGCAATTAAGAATTCTCTCATCCGGCCAAAGAGGGAAGATGGATGAAGGCTGAATAGGGCAATGAAGAATTCCTAGATAGCATTCATATGTGAAGGAAACATCTTAAACATGTTAAATTAAAAATGCATATTCATCATTGATTCAGAGGAAAACATAGAAAAGTTACAAGAATTGAGCACAGAGGGCATGAAAACCAGTTTTGATCTATTCCTTTTTCCTGCAACTTAGATTATGATATATAGATGATACAACTACGTATAAACTGATAAACAGAGGGAAGAAAGACTTATTGAACCATGAGAAAGCACGAGAATTCCATAATATGCTCTTCAGCCATTAAAAGCACAACCACCCAGTTTAGATGCAAACATTCCAACAATATTTGATTACAAAAGTTCTTAATATTTACAGCACAAATCTCAAATGAGAGATCAACCAACAACCCACCAAACCTTATTACATTGTTTAGGGCTGTATTTATAGGCAAAATATCTACAAAAATAGATCTGATAGGAGATCTGAGGAAATAAATGCAATTAACCTAACTTCTCTTGCAAGTAATGTAAAAATATCTATGTAATGTTGCGCTGGGGGCAGCTGTTTCAAAAAATGAGGCTATGTGGCGTCCTTTGGTAGCTCTGCTGTCCAATCTGCAGTCACTGCGCCCTCCATTTCTTATTTACACCTCTTAGTCGATTCTACTGCTCTTTATGTGGCTGTGATTCTTATTAAATCTGATATGACTCGGCTTTAATGGCCTTTAACTCTGTTCTGGAATTCATTGACTTTGTTTGGGTGGTCTTAATGTTCACCCGCTTTGATATTGTCGGTATGATACTCTTTTAATTGAATCGGGGCTTCCTCTTTCCTCTGATATGCTTGAAACTGTAAAATCGCCCCTTTTCTGCCCTTTCAAGGCAAAAATAACTGCTGAAAAATGAGGCTTTCCATTTTGGCCTATTTTTCTTAGTGATGCGTGATTAGCATTAAGCACTAATCGCGCATCGAAAACTGCCTCAGATTTTGATTCCGGGCCTCCTAAGCATCAATTTCACCTTGGCGCGCTTTTCTTTCGGCGGATGACGTCAACATGACGTCAGCGGTACGATGGGTGACGTCAACATGACATAGGGAGTGGGACCCAGTACGGCGGATGATGTCAGCATGATGACGTGGCAGGGTGACGTGGCAAGGTGACGCAGCAGGGTGACGTGGTGCTTACATCACGCAGGGGGAAAGCGATATCCGGTTTTAGGCGCACCGCTTTTGTGCATAGGCGGTTTGGGAGGAGGGGGCTCCGCCATAGTCGAGAGGGTGACGTGTGGCGGGAGTACGACGAGAAAACCGCCCATCTCCAGGGCGCTAACCATCGACAGGTTCGGGGGGAAGTAGACCCGCCCACCGTAGATCTTAGGGTGCGGGAATCGGACGGCTGGCGGGACAAGTAAGATGGCAGAAGGTTAGGGACGGGGCCCGCGCCGCCTTTATTAATTATTTAATTTCAACGGGGGCGGGGGGGGGGGAAGTGGGTTTTTAAGAGGGTCTGCGGGTTATGTGTGCCGATTAACAATGTAGGTGGAGGGGGAGGTTAGGTTTGTAGATGAAAGAGGGGGACCAAGGTTATTACTTTAACCAGGGGTTAAAGTAACTCCGGGTTTAAGACGCAGAAGGGTTTATATTAGTCCCAAATGGACCAATATCTCCCAAACCATATTACATAGCTATAGTGCTATAGGGTGGGATATGTAATATTTTTGGGATTTTTATATAGTTTTTTGTAGAATAGGGGTAGGGAAAATGATTTAGGGAGCTAAATAATAAAGTTAGGAGTTAGTATGACTTGGTGGAGTGGAAAGGTAAGGGAAATGATGGATTGTGTAAAGATTAATTTTACACAATAAATGTGGCTTCTTTTCACTTAGTCCACTCAGATGTCAACTTTGTTTTTTGAAAAGGATGGAGTGAAAACAGGACTGGTTGGGCAGATCCCAAGGTCCTCAAGGGGATGTTAGTAAGTGATTTGGGAAATAAGAAGAAGGGGGAGTAAGTCATGCATCCTTGTTATATCATCAAACAACTGTGAGGTGCCAATGCCATAAATGAGATGAGTCCTCCTTGACAAGACCATATGTGATTACCAATCTGCTTCTGCAACCTCAAACTACCTACACATCCTAATACACATAACATTTTTTCTTCTTTTGGTTTGGGTGCACTTGAATTAGTAAACCCAGCTTTTCAACTTTTTTCTTTCAACTGGCCTCCTATCTACATCTATACTTATTTCATCCAGGGGCTCGAATTAGGCTTTTGAGCACCCTTGCTTCTATACCTATCTAAGAATATGCCAAGATTAAGCTGTTTGGATGGACAATGATTCTCTATATTCTACAACAGGAAATTGGAACCTAGGGAGACCAAGATTAAGTTGTTTGGACCTCCCTTTAATTGAAAATTCTTCAAAAATGGAATAACTCATCAAAATTAGAATGCAGTAGAGGCACTTAGACTAGCACACTCTCATGGACACTTCTTTCGCCTTAGTAGCAAATATGGAACAATGCAACCTGCAAAGTATGACATATTTGGCATGTAGAAATATTGATCATGAAAGATAAATACCTGCTATGAGCGGGAGGCTAACAGTATGAAGGAAGTTAGAGCATGTCATTGAGTTCTAAGTATCATAAATTCATACTACTTCACATAAGGAAATAAAGACAAACATAAACTTGTCACCATTGAACTCCTTATCAATCCTGAAAAGTAAAGCCAAAGCCTGCATTCATAAAAACATAATCTTCTACAATGGCACAATGTGAGAGCTTTTCTCCATAAATTTCACCTCCTTTGTACATCAGATGTTCTGCTATATATAGAGCTCTTTACATACTTGAGATTCCTCCTCCAGCATGAGGCGAATTCGAATTCCACCTATTATGACACCTATTGACACCTAAAACTAATTATTAAATGAAACTGACTGTTAACTGGCAGTCCTAGAGACCTAAAACAATTAGGAGTGTAACTCCTCATTATGATTAAAAAAACCTTATCTAGGAATTAAACATTCCCTATTACACCTATAACTCCATGAGTTCAAATTTGATAGTGTTCATAACCCTCCAGCTGGTCCTTGATGACTCATCCTTTTATTGTTCCTGGAAACTAGGACGCTGTTCCTTGCTCTGTTCTGGCTGAAAAAGGGATCTTGGAACAGAGCTCATAAATTATAACAACAAACGTATTTCGAAAAACTGAAGGAGGCATTTGTGAACCAATACATTCTTAACAAAAGCCTCTCTTGGCTTTTTGAAACACCTTCCCTACCTCCCAGAATGTGTCTTTGAAAAATAGGTGTAAAACAAAGAAATATGCTTGTGAAAAACTTGCAACTACAACAGTTTCGTAGCGCACGTTTAGTCACCCATTCCTCCCAGCTCATAATGGATTTGAAGAACCTGAAAGAGGTTTTTCTAGTTTAGTATGTTAGGAATAGAAAACACTTTCCATTTCCCAAAATATTCTTGTAATTTCTCTAGAGACTTCTTGGAAGTTGACTACCTAAGACAGGTTTTCTCTTGAAAAAGGTTGCTTCAGTGATTTTGTAGCGCAAGGTTTGGTATGTGTATATGTCTTCATTTCTTGAATTTTCCTTTTGATTAGGGATAAAAACTTCTCAAGTGATATTATTACACCTCTGCAGCAACATCCCTTTCAAAATAATCATATTTTTCTTTCAAGGTAGAACCTCAAAAAAACAAAACTGTCACCTTCAGCGGTTTCGTAGCACACATAGTGTATTTTTGTGAGTTTGCGCTATGAAGACTCCTAGTTGATTTCGTAGTGCATGTAATTTTTGAAAAAACCTTAACACATGACACTCTGAATAAGTGTGGGACCAATGGTGGGTAAAACAAGATTGTTGACCATATTTAACAAAGGGAACAAGACTCCTAGGACTTAGACACTAAAGCAAACATGGAAAAACTAAACCCAGACTAACACCTAACATTTATAATCAAACTGATGTGAACAATTTAAAAATTTCTTCTCAAGTGATAATACTTCTCATCCGCCATGGGAGGCCGTTGGGATTTTGAAGGCTGGTCTTGTAAAGGTTCGACCAGTTCAAGCCCTAACTCCCTATATCCTGACCTCATTGGGGACATGCAAAGAAAAACAGAGAAAAGGAAGACCGCTCTGATACCACTCATCCGGATTTAAATAGGAACACAATAAATTACAGAGATAACCATAAACACAAAGATGCAATAGAAATAATAATTCATTTCATTAATGTAAAAACTGAAATATGCTTACAAATGGAGTTAGAAATAAACGAGCTAGGGCGACGGTAGCTTATCTCTAAGAAGATATGTGGTGGCTACATGCCTCTGAACTATGTTACAATGAGGCTCAAAGGCCTATTTATTGTTGAGAAACAATGGAAAACCCTTAACATACCAAAACCTAACCCTAGAAGATGAAGCACCAAATTGTGGGCACCGTTTGGGTAAATAGGTACATCAATATCCCAGGGTCGTAACTTCGGCATACGATCTCTGTTTGACATGTACAATAGCTTGTTGGAAAGATCTGTCCAAGCACTACAACTCTGGGAAGAGAAACATCAACCCATGGACCCATTTTGCTCACAGATTTCCCAGAAAACGTTGTTTAGGGCCTCAAAACGGCTCGGAAGTTTAGGACCCGAAAAAGCTGCTAAAAATAGTAAATTGTGCTACAATTACGAAACTGAAAAACTGAAAGGGACAGTTGTGGGGGTCCAACTGGGATAGGTGGGTGGCCACCAACATCCACCTGAATCATTTTTTGAAGGAAAACTGGGATGTATGGCACCTCCATCATGAATTATGGGGATTAAGCCAATGTTGACAGCGCATAATCAAGAGTATCTGAATTATTTGTATTTTTTACATTTATTATAATGAGGTCCATCCATCTCACAACCTCATTCATTCTCACAATTTTAAGTGGTGTCGGGAGACTTATGCAGGTTTCCCTCCACAGAACCACTATGGCCAAAATTTGCATTATTTCATCTTAACAATTAAGTCAAGTGTTTATTTAATCGACCCGATTATCATTCCTTCACCTACTCTATTCACATTGAATACAAGGTTGTATACACTCAGATCCTATGACACTAATATAAATGTATTTCTCCTTGCATACAATCAATTAGAGAAAAATCACAGTCACATGACAAGTTAACATAGTCTCATTCCTTTCCATTTACAATACTAAACTATGAATTTTTTAGGAAATCAATGCAAACTCCATTTAACAAACATAACACATACTAGTACATTCAATAGCATGGGTTAAATTTACAGAGACTTATATTAGATTGAAAACTGGTGTTTGGGAATTTGAGTCTTAGACAAGGACTCTCCATCCAACAATGGATAGTTGCAAGCGGTCCTCACTGGTAGCTACCACCCCCGATCTAGTCATCATTAGTAGTTACCACTCCACCCTCCAACTATCTAATGATGATCATCCAATACACATGGGGAATCCAAAGATTTCCTCCTCAGCCAAGAATGCCAAGGGAGTCCAGAGTAAGAAGTCTACACCCTTTAAACAACAATAGAGTGGTTCCAACCACCTTGGGGAATTCAACAATCCATTATAAAACCACACCAACAAGAAGGCTTCATAGATCGTCCTTTCAATACTCCAATAAAAAACGCTCTAGCCCAACCATTAAGGGACTCTAGAGAAATACCATCGCCACCCTCTCGCTATATAGGAAATTGAGAGGTCGTTGTTCCTCAACTAGGAGAGATCTTCTTCGTCCAACCTTGCCAACAAAAAATTGATATATCTGTATTTCCTTCTTTTTTTAAGAAAAACTCCTTTGCACTCACTCTTCTGCTTGTTTCTAAAGAAAAATGAGTCAAAATATTTCTCCCTTTTCCTTCCTTTTAGAAGTCAAATTTTCTTCCTTTTTCCCTAACTATACACACAACCTCCCAACTTCATAAATTACTCGACCTTCTCTCCTTGTAACGTTTTCCAAGGTAGCGTGGCCCTGCGTACTTCTCTTGCAACCTAATTAAATTTTGAAAACCAATCCATTAAAACACGCCAAACAACCTTTAATGGCTGTCATAGCCAGTTTAGATTTCCTGAAAGAAGGAAACCTTGAAAATCCCAAGCAAGCAACCTCCTCATCTCTGGAATTTGTACCCCTTGACTTAGTCTCTTTTAATTTTCATGTAACAATATTTATATTTAATCTCATTAGAGAACCATGGTTATGGTCATCACAAACCCCTTCCCATTAAGGGAACACTTCCCTTGGTGTTCTTTGTCCATATGCAACACAAAACAAAAGAAGAAATCAAAAAGAAAAAAAAAATGCATATTATTTTGTGGAGCTTTATATGTACAAATATATTCAATGTTTACAATTATATATACATTTGCTTGAACCATCTAAGAAAAATGCATAAATAGACATCATCGAATCAACCATTTCCCAACTGGCTTCCTCAGGCCTAAAGTGCTTCCACTGCACTTTGACTTTCTCTATGGCTAGATTTCGGAACATGAGACTCCTTTGGTCTAAAGTGCACAATCATTTGGCTGGAACTCAACCTCAGGTTCCACCTATAGCAAAAACCAATCAGTCACATGACTAAAATCCTTTTCATATGTTTTAAGAAAGAAACATGGAAAACATCATGAGCTTTCATTGAAGGAGGTAAAGCCATCCTGCATGCCACAGGTCGAATCCTTTTGAGGATTTGAAAAGGCCCACAATACTGTGGTGTGAAGGAAATATTTTTGGGTTTGATTCTCATGTGAACATGTGCCCCTAATTGGAACTCTTTATGCACCCTATGATGATCTGCATAAATTTTAGGCCTATCCTATGCCACTTTCAAATTCTACTTGATGATATGAATTTTCTACTCCATTTCCTTGAGCATGTTAGGCCTAATATGCACTCTCTTCATTGGAAAAATCTAGTTGATAGGATTATTGCAACTCCTCCCAAACAATGCATCAAATGGACTCATATTTGTGGATTCCTAGTATACATTGTCATATGAAAAATCTACAAGTGGAAGATACTCCTCCCACTTCTTGGGTTTATGCATCACATACATACTCAACATGTATTCTAGGATACTATCTGTCCTCCCTATTTTCTCATCTGGCTGTGGATTATATGTTTTATTGAATTCCAGCTATGTCCCCAAACATACAAAAAATTCCTTCCAAAATTTTGAAGTGAACTTGGTATCTTGTCTAAAATATTTTTCTTTTGAATTCCATGCAATCTAAAAACCTTTTTTATGAATTTTTTCCACCTCACTAGCCAAGTTGGTTAACTTCACTACTAAAAAATGAGCCACCCTTCTAAATATGTCAACAACCACCATAATTGCATCATGTTTCCTAGAGGTTCTAGGAAAAACTATGATGGAACCCATGGAGATCACCTCCCATTTCCATTATGAAATGGGTTTGGGCTACAACAATCCTGCTTGATGCTTGCATTCAACCATCACTTGCTAACATTCTATGCATTTAGCAAAACAATCAACCACTTGTTTCATCAAATTTCGCCAATAGTAGAACTTTTTAATGCCTATGAGAGTCTTTTAGTAACCTGGATGGCATGAATATGGATTGACATGGAACTCTCTCATCATGAACCTTTTCAATTCTTCACCATTTGGCACATAAATTATATTTTTGAATATAATTAGTTCATCATCAGTGATATGATATTCCTCATCCCTGCCATCTTGTTTCAACTTTTCTTTCATTTGCTGATATTTTTCATCATGTTGTCCTACATTCTTGATCCTTTGCACCAAGTCCATATCATAAGAGCTTATCACTACCAAATGATTCACTTGAATCAGCCTACTACCATGTTCTCTTTTCCTTTGATGTACTTGATCTCAAATTCAAACTTACTACCATGTGATTCACTTGAATCCTCCTATTATCATGTTCTCTTTTCGTTTGATTTACTTGATCTCAAATTCAAAATCCCTAAGTATTTCCAACCATATAGCTTATCATGCGTTCAACTTGTGTTTCTAAAAAAAATGCTTGAGTCCACTATGGTATGCCATAAGAGTAAATTTCCTGTGAAGGAGCTAATGCCTCCATCTTCAATGCATCAATGTTGGCAGCTAACTCTAGATCATGAGTCACATAATTCAGCTCCCGTTCATTTAAATTTTTAGATTGATAACAAATTACCTGAACTTCCTACATAAAGACTCCATTGAGCCCTTCCTTGCACACATCTGTGCACACCACAAAATCATTGATCGGATCTACAATCCTCAACACTGGTGCATTTGTAAGCAAATATTTCAATTACTCAAACCTTGCTATACATTGTGTTGTGCACTCACATTTCTTTCCCTTTCTCTGCCTCCTATAATAACCTACCAATCGCATGAATGATATGATATCACTTACATTCTTTGGTGTTGGCCGCTCCATTATGGCCTTGATCTTCTTTAAATAAAATGATATCCCTTTCTTGGAGAAAATATACCTCAAATAGTGTATTTTTGATTGGAGGAAATCACACTTGCTGAGATTTCAAAAGAGCTTGTTATTGTATTGTAGCAATTGTTTCTGGGCTGATCAAGTTGTAGTTAGAACTAGGATCGATTAGAATAGAAACAATTTGATTACAAAGCTTACCTTCCATCTCAATGATGGATGCCTTATGGTTGTCTACAGTTGCATAAATTCTTGGCAAACTCCGAGCTATATCTCTCACCATGTGAGCCTCATGGATGATGTAAATCTTTGGTCTAACTTTTCTCTAGTGTGGATAGTATCTTTTCCTATGATTTTCAAGCTTGTGCTTCTCTAATGTTAGATGTTGCATATTTCCCTTAGAAACAATGTTATCTTTCTGCTTAAATTGATTTACATGGGCTAGATTATTACATTCCTTCTTTTCTGAACATTTCATGGGCCAATTCTTCTTATTTCCAGTGTTATTCCTTTCCCTCTAGTCATTCTTAATTTCTGGTCTATCGTTTTCTTGTTCATAGTAGTGTTTTAGCCTCTTAATGGCATCCTTTAGAGTTCGGGATTATTATAATTCAATTTTTTCCTTCAATATCATTGCAAAACCAAATAATGAATATTTTAATATTAACATTCTCATCCTTGAGATATGTCACATACCTCAATAGTTGCAAAAACTTCATAACATACTCATCATATATCATTAGCCCTATCCCGAGTTCATAGAACTTTTTTTTCTTTTCCATCACAGTAGTGCTCAAACAAATATTAGTCTTTTAAAAGTTTTTCAAATACATCCCAAGTCAATTATCCCTCAACAATTCCTTTAGCATTTTTCAAATATTCCTACCATACATTTGTGTGTCTCTTCAAGTTGTAAGCGACAATCCTAGCTTTCATATTTTTAAAATAGTCATGAATTCCAAAACAAAAAATCATGCTAAGGAACCAAGCTTCCAACTATTCTGATCTATTCATATCCTCATCTAATGTGGGTGGCTTTTCTTTCTTGAATTCCTTAGGCATGTAATCCTTTTCTTTTCTTTGTCGATGATGATTATGGTGCCTTCTAATAGTAGAACTAGATGACCTAATAGAGTGATGCACATACGTGTTAGTTCTTCCTCTTAGGGTTCTTAAAGGTGCACCTCCTTGCACATTATCCTTAGTTTATTTCTTATGCCTCTTCCTAGATCTGCTACCATCTTCCCCATTTATTTTCACTTATGACTCTTGACAGCTCCTCATGTCCCTATTACTAGCCCTCATCTCAGGTTGCCTCCGTCTCTACAAATATGAGAGATTTTGCAAGATGACTACATTTTTCTCAGCTTGTTTCTCTTGATATCTCACCAGTCTCTCATTATATACCTTGAATCTTCTAAATTCAACCCTTGGGCTTCTCGAAGTATTCATCCAATCTAGAAAATCAATCGTTCCCCCTTGGTCAACCGATCTTTCTTCTTAATTTGTCCTAACCTCTTCATTTCCATGTTGTGACTGATTAGAACAATATTGCACCATTTCAACCCTAATTTATGTGATTGTCTTTGTCTTATTCTACTTGTGATGTTTTGTCAATCAAACACATTATTTAATGTATAATAAATAAATAAAAAACAAAATTATACCCATGGTCCTTCTTTTATAGAGGTGTTATAACAGATTGTCTGCAACAAAACAATCCACTGTGCATGGTTATTAGAAAAAAACTTTTGTTCATAAGGTGTGGAGTCAAAAACTTATTTTGGGCTTGGAACTGGCGTTTTCAAAGGAACTGATGAGATAAATTCTACCATGAAACTCATTAGAATAGGTTTTGATTATGACATTATGTATTTAACTCCCGCAGTAGATGTTGTTTTACATAAGTGATAGGGAGATCAGATTCATCCACCTGTTATTTTTATTGGACTATCGTGTGAAGAAATTGATAGCTTATTATGATGGAATCCTAGAAAACAAATTCAACACTACTAGTGCTACCACTTATGTCACTTTGGATTATTTGTACCTAAGGGCATACAAAGATGAAGTAAATGTAGTAGTTTCTAGTGAAATTTGAAAGTGATAATGTTAACCATGTCTTAATGTTTTTATGGAGATTTAAGTATTTGAACTCATATTGGTGTTTTGCAGGAGTTCCATCATAGTTTTGGAAAATTAAAAGAGCATCATGGTTTCAACCCTAGTTGAACATTTTATCATGTATATCCATGTGCAAAGGGAAAGTAGTGCATAACATTAGATGGAGCTACCAAATTTCTTCCATTCAAAAACACCACCACAACCATAAAATTCTGTAGTATGAATGTGTGGAACATGAATTCTAGGTTCATGCATCCTTACCAATAAGTAGGGGCAATGAGTTAATTATCATTAACATTTTTTCTACTAATGGGTGATGACACTATAGAAAAAACTACTGCTAAGCTTGAAGAAATACATTGTCACATTGGATGGATGTAGCCTAGAATATAGCCATTATTCAAATAGGATAATGTTATAAGGTGTGAAGGGTTGCTCAGTTTTGGTAGGATTCTTTCCTTTTAAGAGCCCAAGAATCACTTAATTCACTCATAATAATTGTTTCACATAAAAAAATAACACACAAAAAAGGAAATTGATAATTATAAGGAAAATAGGTGTCTCACCTAGAAATGCAATGTTGATCTTATGTGAGTTGTTTCCTATTAAGAAGAAAAAAATGTATTTGATGATGAAGGGAGTAGTGGAAAGGAATCATAGAGAAAAGTATAACTATGTTAGTGGTGGATAATCTTGAATCTAAGCTCCAGAAGAAGGAGACCTACATGGTTGTAAAGCTGATCAAGAATCCACCAATGGTGATTGTCATCATCATCATCTATATTAAATAAATATTTGGACATGGTAAAGTGAAATTTGTCTATGATCCTTTTTTTTCCTCCAACAAATTAGTCCATATATATATCTATCTATCTATCTATATATATATATATATATATATATCATTCACATCCACTCGCTCAATACATCTAGGAAAAAACCAAGTATTACACTAAGATATCCTACTTAAAGTACACTCATAGTTCTAAATTACAAAAAGAGTGTATTTATCAAAGATTCATTTCCAGGTAGTATTATATACTTATCCAGAGAATCCATGAATAGAGATAAAAGGATTCCATGTTCCTCCCAACCATGAACTATTTTTCTTAATAGGTCTCCCCAATCTCTACTCATGCCTGCTAGGAAAACACTTAGGATCGCTTGTTCATGTTCACCTCCTTAACCCTTTAGTGACACCCTGCTAGTTATTGGGGTTACGATCTATTTTTTCTCTCTTGCTATCCCTTGTTTGCAAAATTGAATGACTTTATCTCCCACAGTCCTCTTTACACAAGTTCCACTCCATGAAATCTATCTCCAGTCATGAATATTTTGGTGGTATGTCCTTGCTAGCAATTCAATTGAATGACAAAAAGGAGGATTTCTCTTCTTTTGTTCTTACCCCTTCTCGGACATAACTGATTTCAATTGTTTTCCCGGGACTTCAGATTCTAATGTCACATGATAGTGTTTAATATATTTTCAAGAATAGTAACACACAAAAACAATTTCTCTTTTTATTAGTCAAAATAAATATTTACATTGTCACATCATGTCATTTGTCCCACTTTGACTTTTTAGTTGCATGCTCAATATAAAAGTCATAAAAATAACATTACCAGTGGTATTACATTTCCCCTCCCCTTAAAAAGGAACAAAGTCCTCATCATTTTTGTGTTTCCATTTTCCTTGGAACACCACAAGAAATGCCTCTTTCATTTCATCTTCCATTTCCCAAGTGGCCTCCTTATCCCTAAAAGTGTTTCTATTACACTTTAACCTAGGTGATGACTCGATTATGGAGTGTAATTTTCCTCCATTCTAAAATTTGTAGAGGCTTAATATGGAACTCACCTTTAGGTTTGACATGTGCAACATTCCAATGAGGTATATGACCACGATTCTGAATATACCTTTTGAAAAGAGACACATGAAATACATTACGAACACTAATGTGGGTTGGTAGTGCTAGCTAGTACGCTCTTGACTATACCTTAGATAGCATCTCAAGCGAACCAGAAAACTGAGGGGACAATTTAGAATAGTTCTCCAATTTTAAGGAACTCTTCCTTGGTTTTACTTTAATATATGTGTGTTCACCGACTTGAAATTATTTGTATCCCTTTTAAATATGGATAACTTTTTTTGTCCTTTGCTGATTTTAGATTTTTTTTCCTCGATATTTTCCACTTTCTATTTGATTTCCTATAGCAGATCTGTCCCCTCCAAAATCCTACCTTCTGGCCAAATCTAACTTAAGGGAATATGGCACTATCTTCCATAAAAAACCTTAAAAGGACTCATTGTGAGTGATTCGTGATAACTATTGTTATAGGCAAACTACACCAAACATAGATAGTCCTCTCACTTCATGGGTTGCTTCATTACATACATGTGTAACATGTATTCAATGATCTAATTAACGCTCTTTGTTTTCCCATCAGTTCGTGAATGGTATGTAGTGCTAAAACTTAATTGCATAACCATTCTAGTAAGCAACGCCTTCCAAAAATTGGAAGTGAATTTTGCATCTCTCTATGATATAACAGTCTTTGGTATTGTGTGAAGTTTGAAAAATTATTTCATGAAGATTTCTACCACCTACACGACTCTATATGTGGAATGAACATGCATGAAATGGGAAGCCTTAGACAACTTGTCTACCACAACCATAATAGAATCGTGTTGTCTTCGATATCTTGGTAACCCAATAAATCACCTCCCATTTCCATTCTGGTATAGACATGGGAATTAATAACCATAATGGGTGTTGGTGTTCCACTTTCTCTTCCTAACACTTTCGGCACCTTTCCAAGTATTTAACTACTTCATTCTTCATATCAGACCAATGAAATTCTTTTTTAACGGTTATAATCATTTTTTGATAACTGAGATGAGTTGTGAAGGGTATCTTGTGGTGTTAATCTAATATTAATTGATTAGTTTTAGCCATGCATCCAGAACATAAAAGCTTTCTTTATTTGTTAATAATCACCTTGATTAACTATATAATTTTGTTGTTTCCTTTGAACATTTTTATTTTTACATATTTCTATAAATATGATTTAATCTATTCAATTAAACTTGTTTCAACTTTACTCACTATTGCTTCACAAATTCATGTCAAACTTTGTCTTAGTGCATCCACCACCTTGTTTTATTTTCCCTTTATATATTTAATTTCAAAATAATATTTGCTCAAGCACACCATCCATCTAGCTTGCCTAAATGCCAGGTTGGCTGAAAAATTATTTTAAACCTACATTATGAGTAACTAAGGTAAACTTATTACCCATAAAGTAGTGTCTCCACATTTTATGTGTGTGGATCGCCACAACTAGCTCAAGCTTGTAAATTGCATGGTTTCTATCATGCTCTTTTAGTTTGTGAGATTCATAAGCCACCACATGATCGTATTGCATAAGAAAAGTGCATATGCCTACTAAATAAGTTTCATTACATCTTACAAAGTCCTTACAAAGTCCTTATAATGTTCTTCTATTTTTAGCACAAGTGCAACAATAAGTAAATGTTTTAACTTTTCAAAGTTTTCTTGACATTTTTTAGTCCACCGAAATTTCATCCATTCTTTTTTAGAGAGATTATGGGGTATGATAATTTAGAAATTCCCTCCCAGTGATACCCATGAATGATCTCAAATTTTCCACATCCTTGGGAATTTTTCAATTAAGAAAGGTCTTTACCTTTTTCAGATCTATTGCTATCACATGTTTACATATCACTTGTCTAGGATATTGTATCTTTTCTTGTTAAAATTCACTTTTGTAAAACTTAACGTATTGCTGATGTTCACACAAATTCTATAGTGTTATTTCTAAATGTTGTTTGTGCTCTTCTCGTGTTTTTAAGGAAACCAACATGTCATTTATAAATATTAACACAAAATTTTCTAGAAACTTACTAAACACGCTATTCATCAACCACATAAACGTAGCAAGCACATTAGTAAGCCCAAAAGGAAGCACTTTAAACTCTTAGTGTTTATAACGAGTTGAAAAATTTGTTGTTGGATTCCTTCTTCTTTAATCGTCAAATGGCGATAACCTAATCTAAGATCTATTTTAGAAAGCATAGACGCCCCTCACACTTGGTCGAATACCTAGTCAATTCTGGGTAGCGATACTTATTTTTAAATGACGATTTATTTAGACATTGATAGTCCATACATAGTTTAAATGTCTCATCTTTCTTTTTGACACATAGGACTAGTGCACCCCATGGTGAAACAATGGATCTGATGTACCTTTTGTTTAGTAATTCTCATAACTACATTTTTAACTACATTAATTCTAATACACTCATCTTGTAAGGTGCTTTTGATAGTTGTGTAGCTCCTAGTATTAAGTCTATAAGATAACTATCTCTCTCTTACTAAGTCGTAAACTAAAAATATCATCAAGAAATACATCTTGATAATCTTTAATAAATTCTAAATCATTCAAAGATTTGGCTGGTTTATCCTTTCAGTGCTCCTCCACTTGAATGGCAAACAATTGAGATCCTTTCCTCAGATCTCTCCTTAATTGTAGAGCAGATATTTGGCACACATAAGCGAGCTTAAGTATGCCCATTAGAATTTCCCTATCTCTGTCCAACTAATCCATCCCAAGCCATATGAACCTAGGTGCAAAATGTTCAAACGTATAGTGGTTGGATTTCTATTTAACATGATTTATGTTTTTGTTGAAATTCTGATTATGGCTTACCTAACCAGATTAGGTAAACATGCCAATCCTCCTCTCTTTTTCCACCCTAGGAAAATATGTCCTCCTTACTAAGCCATGATTTTAGATTTTCATTCCTCTATTTTGCCTCTTAATTTCCTAATGGCCAAATTTAAAAACCATGTGATATTGCCATGCATTTGTTCAGAGAATGTGTATGTGACGGCATAATTCAAAAATTCAAGCAACGTGAAATGAAGGAAGCAGGCCTTGTAAGAGATGACGATCAATGCTTTTTATTATTTTGTTGGAATATAAAATTAGCTTGGTGAATGTTCGTAAGTATTAAATTATGGGATATCCATATCCATTAGCTATAGTTTGCCCAGTCTTTTATCCAAATCATACAATCAGACATTTCAAAAAACTAATTACTTATAAATGAAAATTTCCGAAGAATTAGATTACATGGAGGCAGGTCGAGTAAGGGATGGCCAGTCGAGTAATAGATGGAACGATGAATGATTTTAGAATGCGAGTGAGAGATAAAATAACACTCAACGATTTCAGAATGCTTTGTATTACAGTGGTTCTCTTTATATTGGTTAAGTATTTAATTTAGGAGTTATTTTTAGTGTGATTTTTTAGATTTTTTGGTGTTGAAATTTGGTCCAAAAATTTGAAATCTTGATTTGTGTTATTTAAACTTGTTTTTTGAGTGTATCAGCACTTTCAAAAATTTTTAGGACACTAAAATTGTGTAAAAATTACCTATAGAATTTGTAATTTCAATAAATTCTTGCCAGATTTTAAAGAAAAACTATCCAAAAACACTTATAAAAAATCTCTTTAAAAACAACTCATAAACAAATTTGACAAAAATAAATAAATAAATAAATAATTAGATAGTTACGCCGGAGTTTGCGTATTAACATGTGGATCTGAAGTTCGTTACGCTGGGCGGGATTTTAGGTTCACAATTGATATGGGAAGATCGCGCAGATTTCAAATCAGAATTATAAATTCCAGCATCCTATTTACTTTTCAGAAACCCTTTCTGGATCCCGAAAATGACCTACAGTTAAGGCTAATAAATGATAATGCTGGTTGAGTTTTTATGGAATAAAGTTTTTTGTAGAAATTTCTGAGCAGGTTTTTAATGAAATCAGTAGGAACCTATGACTTTCTATGACTTTAGACTTAGGATGTTAGTAGGTACAGGCATATATTGAGATATGTGATAAGCAATTATAACTTAGACTTATAAATATTAAATTGAAATAAAATATTAATTTTATGACTTTTTTCATAGATGGATTTCTTTCACAGTAATTTAGATTATACGTTTTAATGTATTTTGTTTATATAAAATAATAGATTGGTTGCTATATATTATAAATTGAGGTTTATAATTTAAAATTATTATTTTATTTTGTTAATGAGTAATTAGAAATTGAAATGTAAGTGTATATTTTCGAGGAATGTTTTGTATATATTAAATATATGACTTCATTCCAAACATAATATGCTTGATGATTTAGGAATTTATATATTTTTTTTTAATATAATTTGTTATAAAATATATTTTATTATGTGGTATCATATATTTATGGCTTAATTAAGTTATAGAGATAAATATATTTTTTTAAATTATTATCTTATTTGTTATTTTAATTTTCAATTTTCAAATTTGATATTTAGTATAACAAATAAGTTTTATTTTTAGAAGATATTAAGTTTGCGGTGAATAGCCTTGCTAATGGGAAAGTTAACGACATTGAAGGTTACCAGGCAGAAATCTTAAAAATTGGAGGTCCTGTCCTCATCCCCCACATCCACAAGCTTTTCAATCAAGCAGTCTAGCAAGGGTTCCCTAAACATTGGACTGAGAGCCTAATTATCCCTATTTTTAAAAGCGGGGATATAAATAACCCCTCTAGTTATCAGACAATTATGAGCAGCCCTCTCTTCACCAAGTTATATGGTAGTATTTTGGAAAAGAAGTTAAGCATATGGCATGAAAATGAAGGTAAGCGGGCTAAAGGCCAAGCAGGTTTCAGAAGGCATCACTCAACAACAGACCACCTCGTTACGCTTAGGATCTTTGCGGAGGAATGTTGTAATGATAAATCCAATTTGTTTTGTTGCTTTGTGGACTTTAGAAAGGCTTTTGATAGGGTTCCTAGATACAACCTTTGGAATAGATTAGTAGAGTTAAAGGTTCTTCTCGATTTGAGAGTTGCTGCTATAAAGTTATATGAGAATGTAATTGCCAAGCTAAAGAGCAATGAGGGGTGGTCGAAATATATTAAGTGTAACATCGGAGATAATAAAGGTTGCCCCCTCTCCTCTACCCTATTTGGCATTTACATCGATAAGCTCGAAGGCTATTTAGAGGAAGCAGGATGTGATGGCATGATCTTAGTTGGGATAGTCGTCATCCTTCTTCTCTATGCTGACGATATTGTTCTTTTTGCAAGGTGCCCATCTGATCTTGATAAGCAACTCAGGATTCTTAAGGATTTATGCTCTACCATGGGTATGATGGTTAACACTCAGAAAACAAAAGTTATGATTATCAAATCCAAGGACACTTATGTTAATTTTATATATGATAATAATAACTTGGAGGAAGTGTATTCTTACAAGTACCTAGGAATTGATATTCATCACAAGCTCAACTGGAACCATGACATTGAGAAAAGGATTAATGGGGGCTGGAAAACTTATTTTGGTCTTGAAAATAATTGTAAAACAACAAACCTCGTAATGTGCGATAAAAATAAGTTCCTCTTTGAAACTTTAGTCACTCCTGTTATCTTATATGGCTGTGAGGTTTGGGGTTGCAGCATCTCTAGAGAATCATGGAGAAACATTGAGCAAATCCAAAAGCATTTTATAACTTATAAACTGAAAATTAAAAGTAATACACCTTATCCTATTTTCCTTATAGAAGTAGGTCTTTCCCCTATTGAGAGCCTAGCTATGATTAGGTTTCTGCTGTACAAGCACAAACTCAATAACATAGATGATCATAGACTTCCTAAGCTAGCTTCAAATTCCAGCTAAAACCACCTAAGGCTCAATCGGGGTGGCATAAAGACAAAGGGTCTGGTTAAACTATTGGGAGATCAACGAGAATGATGCATTGCAAAACATTAATAACATTAAATATATTGTTACTTCTAAGTTCAAAGAAAAATATGGTGTGAGGAAGATTTAGCGGCTAAAAGAAAATTAAGTTATTATAAGAAAGTCATTAACCCCACCCTAGAAGATCAAAAACATCTCTCTATTTTAACTAGCTCGAAGAAGAAAATTAATATAGCAAAGATTAGAACGAATTCTTATGAGCTCCATAGTGAAACAAGTCGCTGGGCAGTTCCCAAAACACCATGGATGGAAAGGATCTACCATATATGTGAGAATAGGAGCATGAGGATGAAAACCACTTCCTCTTAGAGTGCCCCACTTACAACCACATTAGATCTCAGTTTCATAATCTTTGTTACAATACTGACCTTCCTAGCTTTTTACAATGTCAAAATTATAGTGAGTTGGAGAGGCTTCTCTCCATGCTTTTTGAGCATAGGAATAAAACTTTAAATCAAAATAAATAATTTGTTTCTTTAGGTCCATCATCATCATCATCATCATCATCATCATCATCATCATCATCATCATCATCATTTTAACCTAAATATTCTTAAAAAAATAATATATTTAATTTTCTTTAAAAGATAAATTTCTGAAATCTTTCTTTAAGTAGTCAAATTTTCCTTATACCTATTGGAATCAAATAACGATTTTTTTTCGATAGCAATGGGAATTGGAATGCAAAGTGGAAATTAGTAATTATGATTTAATCCAAAACACAATCACACGTCTCAAATGATAAATGAAACATTTCGGAGAACTATAATTATATTCTTTAAATTTTTTCCACCAAAGGCTGAAATACAGAAGCAAATACAAATGGTTTTCCGACTCACAATAAATGATACACTAACAATATTATAACACTTGCCATTGCCATTAACTTTCTTATATACCATTATTTAGAAAAAAGATACTATTTTAAATATCCAGCACAATTTACTATCATGGGCCTGCATCGAAACCTAGTATCTCTATCATTACTAATCCAACTAGCCAACGCATTGGCCTATCCGACTGTAAATTGGTCATGTAGACCTTGCGAGGTAGTCATAATATCGAGCTTCAGACGGTGTTCTCTGCAATTGTAAGTCCTTGTGAAACCTGTCGATGAAAACCTCTGCAGCCCTGTCTACATCTTGATCTTCAACCCCTGCATAAATGCAACGTTGAATAGTACGATGTTGTTCATGCTGAATAAGACGGTGCGCATGACAAGTATTATCTTGTTCTTCAGGCCTTGTTGCTGCCGAATGCAAATTAGAAGTGCAACCGGAAACAGATTGAGACGGCTTTTCTTCTACCGGCTTCACCGTGGAGCTCGAACTTACCTGGCGTCGATTCCTTTGTTCTTTATTGCGTTTATCTGAGCTGCGTCCAGCTATCATTCTGCACAACCAGTTTCCAGCCATCGTAAAGGATGATAAAATAGATGTATTCAATTATTAACTAGTGATTAAAAGTGGATACAGAGAAAAAAAACGGTAAGGCAGGCAAGTTAAATATGAGAACAAACTAAATTTGTAAGGATTTCCCTCACAAATTGTAAAAATTGTAAGGATTTCCCTCAGAAATGCAAATAGATGGAGGAGTACAGTTTTAAAGTGAAGGTTGAACGAAATGAACGATTGTGTTTCATATTTATATCCGCGCATCGCATCTGTGAATACAAATAAAGTGCGTTGTCAACATCAGTGCCGTTGTGTTCCCAGTGGACATATTCTTTTCCAGAAGAATTCATGTGGACAGTTCATTGATCCATAAATTAATTATTCGCAAACCCGTCTCACTTGTCAGACATTTCGATGCAGATTCGAACGACAATGGGCTCAGTACGTTGATTTGCATTATTATTTGAACTTTATAAAAAGTTTAAAAACTTTATAAAATGTTGTACTCTTTTCACGTCTACAGCTCACAACATGCAGAATTTGCTTTCTAATGCTCCTCCCAGCTTGCATGAAGCATTACTGTAGCCACAAGGTGATTAGAATTAATGAAGTTAGTGCTCCATGTGGTGTGGTCACGCTTATTATGAGATCCATATGTTTATACGGAATAGGTTTTCATAATTAATTATTAAATAATGGGAGCTCAGAAATTTTATTTTGGAAAATAATTCTGAATATTTTTATGAATATTTTGAATACTATATGTAATTAAAGTTTAAGATGTATTTTTTAGAAGTGTTCATATTTTATTTTTTTTAATTTTAATTAAAATTATTATTAAAAAATTATATAAATAAGTACAAGTCTAATATGAAATGAGTTCTTTTTATGAGCATGTTTTATTAAGAAGAAATAATATATTGAAGCTTTATTTAATAGATTAGGAATTTTCATAATAAGTGGGTGTCAATTTCATGGATAAGAATATTGTTACACATGTTTATATATATATATATATATGTTATATATGAATTCTTTTTTATATATTATTATTATTTTTTTGTTAAGCTTGGTAGGACCATTCCATTTTCTATTATATATTAGGAAAATTTACACTACATAGATTAACGAGGTGACCTCAACTTGCCCCAAGGGGAAACCCAGTGTGTTGGCCACCAGTAAGCGTTATAAATCATCCAAAAATAGAATTGTTTTAGTATTTCTAGACATAAGTCTCAATCTCATACTTAGATACTACATAACTGTAAAAACTAACATATGCAATAGGAAAATTTAAAGCTAACCGCATAAACCAAAATTATGCATGGGGAAATCTAGTCGTTCTGCTCCTTAGAGGCAGATGCAACAGGAGCAGGATCTTCAGTAGTAGCCCCTAGCATTCCATATAGCTCTATAATGCAAGGGATGTGGCGATCAATCCTATCCATCCTGACATCCTTGTTTGTGTAGTTGGAAAAGAATTTTCTTCATATCTGTTTTGTAATTTGGCAGTCCCTAGACCGTAACCGCCATCCCTACAGAGATTTATTCCATCACATTACCAAGTAGGCATTTTATTAAGTGATACAAGTAGAGTATATGTTTAAACTGAGTAATTCTCCTGCGAGTATTCTGTGGATCTCAGACCAGCGTCCTCCAATTGTCTAGCTCATCCTTAGACTCACTTTCTTGCTTAATCTATGCTTCCCAGTCTTCCATTAACTTTTGAATCCCGTGTTCGTCCCATCTCGGTATGCCACTGCTGCCTCTGTGATGAGATGCACTACAGATTTACAACCCCTGCGAGCTTTTGCATGCTCGCCCCGTTGCCCATCCGGGGGGTCAGGCCTCTCCTACCGCACCCACATCCTCTCACTGCTGAAGCCATAACATGTCCAGTAGAGCCTTGTTGACACCCAATCGAAGTAAGATTCATCAAAATTTTCTCAACACACCACCTTTTCCATTCATGAATTTCCTCTCTTCATACTTTTCAGTGTGAGTGTAAGGGTAACCAAGAGCCCACAGATGCTAGAGGGGGATGGGTTTCAGACTCTTCTCCCAGGGCCCATCATAATACCCCTGCCCCTTGCTATGGATTATAAGCTGGTCGTCTCATTGCATCTCAAGCCGAGCCCATAGGTCCTTCTAGAGCCTATCACAACACCTACAATTATTCCATCTTATTGCACCCTCAGCCAATAGATGATACTCATGGCTTCGCTTGCCCCTCTGATAGGTTTGCCACACAGGGTTCCTAGCTTTGCCTTTAGTGTCATGAGGGTTCCAACTCTCCCAATGGTTTCTCTAAATCCTATTACCATGGTTGTACTCCCATCCCCTTGCCCTTAGAAACTAGGCATAGACCCGCATAGCTTTGCAGCCCACAGTTGCCCACTCTGCATCCATGGTTCTGACTCAATTGAGAGAGAAAAAAAATGTAGAACCAGTCCATGGCATGCCCTTTCCACCACCATTGCCACCCATAAAATTCTAATCCCCATTGTGTCAGGCACTTGTCCCTCCCTTCTCCTCAGCAGAACCCCAACCAATTCATAGAATCAATAGAGAGACATGACCAAATTACATACCCAGATTTAGACTTTTGTCTGCTACCAAGGTTCCCTTGTTTCCATCGACCTTCCCTCGCTCTGAATCGCCTCCCTTCTCCACAATCATTCTCACCTTCCCTGCACATCAAATGGCCTTGTCTTCTCCACCGCCCTACCTTCTTCCCTTCCCCACCACCTTCCCACTTACCATACATGCATTCATTTCGAAGGACACCGCACCCCCTACCTTAAGCATGTGGGAGGTGGCAGTCATTATGGCCCTTGTACTACACATATCAACTCCCATCTTAGCCTCTCTAAGATCGACCCGCATCCCGATTGGGGGCTTGAGTTGCCTAACTTCTCCTTTCTTGGCTCTGTCTAAGGTCCTGGGCCAAAATCCCCCCTAGGGGTTCAAATGTTGTATCCTAGGGTCGAACCGGCCATTTCTTTTCCATCTTGTCCTGTTGATTGTTACACCCGAGTTAGCGAGGAAGTTGACCCCTTTGTTTCCATCTCTCCTGACATTTTTTACCTATATATATTCAAATTTGGGGATGATTTCACCTATCTCTTGGAAAAGTCTTTTAGTCCTCTAGCTTTGGCTGAGTTTATCCCACTTAGTGCCATTTTTTAATTTTGCCACTGTATTTATAACCAGGCTTGAATTTCCTTCCATTTCCAGGCTTTTGTATCCCATTCTGACATCTATTAGGAGATTGTGACATATTGTAGCAGACTTCGCCTCATTATTACTGTGAATCCCACAACTTTCTGCATAGATGAGATGGGTGTTAGCCTGAGCGTCGTGAAAGATGCCACCTAGACCTTCCTCTGCCGAGTTTCCTTTGGTGGCCCCATCAAAGTTATTTTTTATGAATCCATCTTCCGGGGGTAAAATGGGACCCATAGGTCATGCCAACGTTGCTTGTCTTCCATGCTTTGGTGTCAATTATCCTTGGGGCTAGATTGAGTTTTGTAAGACTTGGGCTTCTTAGGGCGGCACTTGCCAGTGCTCTTTACACCATGTTTCTTCCAAGATTGTTTCCATTATATTCTGGACAACGCCTTCCCATACTTTTTCCTGTGGAGTTGCTTTATTCTTGAAAATTCTATGGTTTTGCTCCTCCAGATGGCCCAGAGGATAAATCCTAGGCCTAGACTCTAGGCTCAATATACTATAAGGTTGGAATAGATATGGTTCTGCCATAGGAGAATTGTTCCTTTAATGTTGTTTTGGCTTCTGTCGATTCTTTCAAAAACTCCTCGCATTTGCCTCCACTTCTGTTCTGCAAACTGACATGTGTTGAGGATATGTTCCATGTCTTCCTTGTGTTGGTGGCATAGCCAGCAGAAGGAGGGCCCTTGAAAGCCTCATTTCTGCAATTAATCCTAGGTCAATATGTGTCCTTTACAAACCATCAAGAGGAAGTGGGTTACCTTTAGCCACTAATCGCCTTCCTAAATATTTTTCCATATGATATCCCACCCTTCCTTCTCCTGTCTTACCTGTATATCGTAGGCTTCACTTATGGTGAAGGTACCTTTGATGGTGTAACCCCATCTCAAAATGTCTGGGTCTTGACAGATCATTATTTGCCTTTTCCTTAGTTCTTTGTCTAGGTTTTCCCACTGTTAAGTTTTTGCGCTTGGTCTCGGTCATCTTTTGTCATCCGTCTTCTCCAGCTTCCCACTCCTTGCTCTTCCTTCCAGTATTGTTTCACTACATACATATTACTCTCCCTAGTGTGCTGATATATCTCCCTGAGTTCCTGTCTTTCTACCATTTTTCCTCTTTGTTGCCAAGATTCTATTCAGAATCGGTTGTTTTTCCATTGCGAATCTCCCAAAAGGCATGTTGCAGGATAAGGTGCTTGTTGTGGGCTGCCAGATTCCACACCATTGATCCCTTGGGAGGGTATTGATATCTTAGGATATCCTCAGTTATCATCGGCATGTTGTACTTCCGAGTCCAGATTTGTTTCCAAACATCTACTCCCCCACCCATCCATTGCCACCAAATTTTTGCTCCCATGGTTTGGTTTAGGATGTAAGGGTCTCTTAGGCCTAGTATGCCAACCTCTTTCTTATTTATCAAGCCCTGCCATGACACTAGTGCCCATTTCCTAATCTGTTGAGCTCCTCCTCACAAGAATTTTTTGAAAATGTCTACCATTTTTGTACACACTCCTTTTGGGGCTGCCATTCCAGATAGTTGGTATATAGGAATCGATTGCAGCACTGCTTCAACTAGCGCTGTTCTACCGACGATGTTTAAAGATCTAAAGGTCCAACAATTGAGCTTTCCTTATAGCTTTTGGAGAATTTTTTGCCAACAATAATTTCTTAGAGCGTTATCAGAGAGAGGCATACCTAGGTATTTGGAGGGCAAGATACAAATACTGAACCCTAGGATTCTGGCTAGGTAGTTCTTAATATTCCCTTGGGTATTGAAGAAGAAAATACAGGACTTTTCATTATTTATCTTGGTCCCCAAGGCTTCCATAAAGGTGTTAAGGATGTATCTAATGCTCCGAGATTCCTTGAGGGTGTCTTGACATAAAAGCATAATGTCCTCCATGAATTCCTGATGAGTGATTGGCTTGTCATTACCCCGTATCCTTAACCCTTGGAGATGGGAATTTCACACATTCTGTTTTATGTACCTGCCTAGTCCATCTGCTGCCATGATGAACAAGAAGGGTGAGATAGGGTCCCCCTATCTCAGCCCTCGGGTTGGGTTGAAGGTTGAGGTGGGGGTTCCATTCAGCAAGATTGAGAATATTGAGGAAGATATCATAGCAAGGATCTAATTGATCCATCTTTGGGCAAATTCATAGGTTTTGAGGATACTCGATAGGTATCCCCAACTGAATCTGTCATATGCCTTGGATAGCTCCAACTTTATCATCATGTGCGGATTAATAATAATTATTATTATTTTAGATAAAATTATAATTTAATTTATTTTTAGGATTTTTTTAATTTCAACAAACAAAATGTATAATGAAGTGTTTTAACACATATTATGGGTTGATGTTTTATTGAGTTGACCTAGTTTAGAATGTGCAAATTTATAGTATATCTCATAGAATTGAAAAACTAAATTATTAGTGATTTTTTTTTTTTAAATTAGAGATGGTAACCAAGTTATATTCTTTTTCAAAAATTGTTTAAAATCATGAATGGACCACTTGACTAAAAATGTCAATTTAAAAAAACTAAAATCTAGATTTTGTTATAATATTTACCTAATAGTTATAATTGGTGCTCCATGTAACAACAAGCCACTTCCCCCATTGGGTTGGTTATTGCTAATCCAATTCCTCATGTGCTATTAGAAGAATGGGATAACCTTTTTTTGTCTTTTAGCTTTTGTCCCTTCGAGGGTATCAATTCTAGAATTATGGTTACCACTTTTATTCTACTCGCAAGTATTATAGCTCGACTACATGTATGTACAACTAACCAGAGTATTCATCACCTCCATATATATATAAACATTATACGGAGTTGTGCCCTTCCAAATTATTTGTATTTACGTTACTTCTTATTGGTAGTCACAATATGTCATGGGGTTATTGTATGCCATGTTACCACAAGTAATGGACCACACACTATAATTATATCCTTGGAATCTATAACGATTTTTCATGTTGCTTCTCTTTTGCGATCCCCACTGTCCATCTAGGCCCTACCATGGTTACACCTCGTGTAGAATTTGTAATAATTGATTACCCATTCTAAACGTGCTCCAGGTTAATGCAATTTGATGGGCCAACATGCAAAGATGTTAACAAGGGTAGGGGTGACACACAAAGCGATTTACTGAAACTTCCCATCTCTAGATCTGTGACTGGGATCAATTCCGACACCCTCCATCACCTTTTCTGAGACCACTACAGGGGTGTTGGAGAAGCTTGATCCAGGTGGATATTGGTGGCCACCTACCAAGTCCACCTGGACCCCCACCATTGTCTTTCTTAGCATTTTCAGTTTCCTTAATTGTAGCACAACTTACTATTTTTAGCAGTTTTTCGG
>APFE031363402.1:109634-129434 GCA_000404065.3 Pinus taeda
ATGAAGTATTATTTCCGCTGCATATTTGTGTATATGGTTATCTCTGTAATTTGTTGCGTTCCTGTTTAAATCTGAATCAAAGATGGTATTAGATTTTCCCAAACCACTTATGTTAGAGTCCCACCCTAACCCCCTTATTTATGTAATGGGATCATGTCATAGTCAAGAGTCAATAAAGCCCATATTAATAATTGTAAGTGGTTAATCCGCAATTAATAACGGAACCACAGCTAGTTGCAAATGGGTCGTAGTATTAGATAGATGGTATTATTAATACCACGGTATTGGCCCGTGGTATTGCATGTATGAGTCACATATAAAGGATAGAGACTCCCTGCGAGGAGCATCGTGTGTTATTTTGTAATCGAGATCTGCTCTATTGGAGGTTGCCCCCTCGAAGAGGCAAGTGAACATTACTCTCTAAATAATAAAATCATTGCTATTCTATGTTCTGGGTATCTTTTCTTTGCATATTCTGTATTTGGGTATCATTTGCAAGTTAAGAGCATAAGAAGTGGTATCAGAGCACTTTCCAGGGCCAGTGGGATCTCCATTTCTTAGCAATTCCTTTTTTTTGGCTAGACACGTGTTACGGCGTCTTTAAATCACAGGATCTGTCATTGAGCGCATAAGCCTGCGGATTTGGGGAGGCATGCACGCAGGAAATACAAGAGGTGGTCACGTCTGTTGGAATCCCTTGTAACCCCTGTGGGTACCCCTTCGAGTAGTAGCGCATTAGACAGAACCGCGCACGGACCGTCTTCCACGTACCCTCTGGGTATATCGGAAGCCCCGTAGGCTCCCTTGAAACCTCGCGATAGATAAACCGTCGGCTGTTTCGCGGCTACAGTACACCGAGAACAACACTCAGAGAGATTAATTGCCCGTACGATAGGGTAGTCGGGTTGTACGGCTAAGGGTACGCTCGATCCTCCTTAGTTAGAGCCCTGAAACATTAGGCCGAGTACTACTGCCAGACCCTTATGTATATTGCGATCTGTAGCACCTGACACTCCTCAAGACCATAGTTCCCTTTTTTATCGGGGGATCACACATCATCTCTTCCAGATCCGCTTCTGCAAAGGGGTGCAGCAGCAGTAGACATCAATCCCAATCAGCCATTCCGATCTATTAGATCCATCAGATCCGCAGAAGCAGTCGGTTTCGCCACCCAGAGCTATCAGATCCGCCATTCAGATCTCTCAGATCCACCAGATCAGAGTCGTTGTGAAGGGTTCCTATACTGGGGTATAATTTTCGCAGGACTTTTGGCCGCATTGACATTTTGAGGATTTGGCCACTGCAGTATTGATAAGGAAGGAGTAAAACTAGCCCATCAGAATCAGGACCACGAGCTGAGCACGGTGGTACCATTCACTTCTTAGTGAATTTTTTTTTAGGCGGTCCCAATTTTCAAAAAATTTGGTTGGTGTATGGTAGAAACTAGAGCTCAAGCGATGGCCAATGAAAGGATGAAAAAACTTGAAGAATCAGTGCAAAACCTCCACATTCAGCTTACCGGATTATGTAGCATGGTCGAGAAAATAGTCCCGAAGGGCAAGGAGCAAGCCCATGAGGAGGCGTATAATGGCCATGAACACAATGAGGGTGAGTCTAGCAACTCTCCTCACGTCTGGCACACCCACCCACAACCCAGTCAGCGACCTCCCAAGTTGGATATGCATAAATTTGACGGTTCTCACCCATCAACATGGATAGCACAAATGGAGCAGTATTTCAAACTAAATCACATCTTCAATGATGAGACTCAGCTTATGTTGGGGAGCATGTACTTGGACAAAGAAAGGTGGCAATGGTGGGAATGGCATCAACGTTGCACTGGACCTTTTAGGACTTGGCTCAAATTCACCAAAGCTCTTCAAGACCGCTTTGACCAGGAATCATATTTTTTGGGTCGTCTTACTAAGCTCTGATAAACTGGTACAGTGGATGAATATATTACAGCTTTTGAAGCCTTAGCCTTCCGCACTTGGGGTCTCTCTGATGTGTTCTACATGGAATGTTTTATCAGTGGTCTTAAAGAAGCTATCAAAGCCCAAGTCCTACTGCACCACCCTCCCACATGGACCAAGGCTTGCAAGGTAGCTCATAATGTGGAACGTGCATTAGCAACCCAATACAGTCGCCCAAATTTCTCCGCTAAAGGTCGCCCCCCACAGGCTCCCAACACGACTCAAACACTTAAGGTCCAAAAGGTGTCACCTGCAGAAATGGCCGAAAGAAGAAAGCAAGGCCTATGTTACTACTGTGATGAAAAATACTCCCCAGGTCATAAATGCAAGGAGCCCAAATTTTTTCAAATTGATGCCACTGACTACAGCTCAACAGAGGAAGATCCACCACTGGAGGAACATGGGCCGCTAGAAGAAGACAACCAAAAAGACAATGTCTCTGACGAACCAGTTATTTCGTTGCATGCTTTGGCAGGGATTTCTTCCCCTCAAACTCTCAAAATCAGAGGTTTTATTAAACATCGCCCAGTAGTAGTCTTGATTGATAGTGGAAGTACACATAATTTCGTCCATCAAAAAGTCGCAGAAGCAGTGCATTGTTTTGTATGAGTAGTTTCTAACTTCCAAGTTCAAATTGAGGATGGAGGCACAACGAAATGTGAAGGCCATTGTGAAAATGTCAAACTTCAAATGGGGGATTATCAGTTGAAAACCCACGTGTTTTCCATACACATGGGGGGTTGCGACATTGTCCTCGGAGCTGAATGGCTCCGCACTCTTGGGCCAATCACAATGGATTTCCAGGAGTTATATATGAGTTTTAAGCAGAACAACTACACACATACCCTCTGTGGACTCCAGGCGGGAGCCCCGTCTATCATTAGCTCGCATAGGATGGAAAAATTGTTAAAAAAGGGCAATCATGGAGTGGTAGCTCAATTTAATGCCATCCAGGCAATCGAAATCAAGCCTCTGCCAATTCATCCTGAGATGAAATAGATTTTAAATAACCATCTACTAGTCTTTGACAAGCCTCATGAGCTTCCACCCTCGCGAGGGGAACATGATCATAGCATCACCTTGGTTCCAGGGGCCCAACCCCCAAATGTGCACCCATACAGATATCCATTCACCCAAAAGAATGAAATAGAAAAAATCATCAAGGAACATTTGGAAGCAGGTGTCATTCATCCCAGCATTAGTCCTTATTCATCCCCAGTGGTCATGGTGCTCACAAAAGATGGGGAGTGGCGGATGTGTCCCGACTTCAAGGCCCTCAATAAGTTGACAGTCAAAGATAAACTTCCCATCCCGGTGGTTGATGATTTGCTGGATGAACTCAATGGGGCTCAATTCTTCACTAAGCTGGATCTTCGCTCAGGCTACCACCAAATTCGCATGAAGGAAGTTGACATCCCCAAGACTGCTTTCAGAACTCATGAAGGCCACTATGAATTCCTGGTCATGCCATTTGGTCTTTGTAATGCCCCCTCTACTTTTCAGAGCCTTATGAACCACATTCTCAAACCATATCTCAGGAAATTTGTCCTTGTCTTCTTCGATGACATCCTCATCTATATTTGCACTTGGGCTGCACATCTTCAGCATGTAGATCTACTCTTGCAACTACTCCGTAAGCATAAATTATTTGTCAAGATGTCCTAGTGTTCTTTTGGCATGGCAGAAGTAGAGTATTTGGGCCACATTGTGGGGCGTGAAGGTGTCAAGGTGGACCCCAAAAAGATCTAGGCAATGCAGGAATGGCCTCAACCTAAGACCTTGAAGAACTTGCAAGGATTTTTGGGTCTCACAGGCTATTATCGTAAATTTGTCCACAACTATGGTCGCATAGCGAAGCCCCTCACCCAACTCCTAAAGAAAAATTCATTCTTCTGGAATGAGGAAGCACAACAGGCCTTTATAGCTCTAAAAAATGCCATGTGTTCCACTCCAGTTTTATCACTACCTGACTTCACTAAATCTTTTGTCATTGAATGTGATGCTTTGGGTAGAGGTATTGTGGCGGTCTTAATGCAGGAAGGGCGACCGTTGGCCTTCACAAGCCAACAACTCAGTGGGAGGAATTTCGGCCAATCTACCTACGAGAAGGAAATGATGGCCATCTTACATGTAGACGAAACCTGGCGACCTTACTTATTGGGGCGACATTTCCAAATCCGCACAGATCATCACAGTCTTAAATATTTTTTGGAGCAACGCCTATCCTCCCCACAAAAAAATAAATGGCTAGCCAAAATGCTGGGATATGATTATGAGTTCATTTACAAGAAAGGGAAAGACAATAGTGTAGAAGATGCATTATCTCGCCAATTTGAGGAGGAAAATACCCTGCTAGAAATTTCCCTCCCCATTCCAGAATGGATTGAAGAAGCTCACAGGGGATGGTTTTCACACCCTGGGCTCTCCCAACTAATTTCTCAATTGCAGGCAGATCCAAATTCCACCAAGGGCCACTCGTGGTAGGATGATATTCTTCGCTACAAGGACAGAGTCGTAATATCACCAACATCCACCCTCAAAAGTCGCATTTTGGCAGAATTGCACTCATCTCCCATTGCAGGACATTCAGGCTTTTAGAAGATGTATGTGCGCACCAAAAGATCATTTTTTGGACAGGAATGAAAAAGGACATCCATACCTTCGTAGCAGAATGCGATGTCTATCAACGCCACAAAGGGGAAACCGTCAACACACTAGGCACATTACAACCATTGCCCATTCCGACATCAATTTGGATGGAGGTTTCTATGGATTTCATTACAGGTCTTCCAAAGTCAGGAACAAGTCATCATCATGGTGGTTGACCGATTGTCGAAGTATGCTCATTTCTGCGCTCTACCCCACCCGTTTACACCAACCTTGGTTGCTCAATCTTTCATGGATCAGATCTTCAAATTGCATGGCATGCCCACTTCTATTGTGTCCGACCGCGACCCGATCTTCACCAACAATTTTCGGCAGGAACTCTTCAGAATACAAGGCACTCAACTAAAACTCAGTACTTCCTATCATCTGCAAACAGATGGTCAAACTGAAGCCATCAACAAATTTCTAGAAACCTACCTTAGGTGTTTCACTTCAGAAAAGCAACACCTTTGGGTGCAGTGGCTTCCTCTGGCTGAATGGTGGTATAACACCAACTATCATGCCACCACCAAAATTACTCCCTATGAAGCAGTATATGGTCAACTCCCACCTTCACCTACTTCGTATCTCAAGGGATGCTCAAAAGTACAAGCAGTGGATCAACTCCTACAACACCGTGTAACCATGCTCGCCCATCTTCGAGAGAATCTTCATCAAGCTCAGAACCACATGAAGCAACACGTAGACCAGCATCGCTCAAAGTGCCAATTTCAAGAAGGGGATCAGATCTTTTTACGGCTGCAACCATATAAGCAAACATCACTCGAAGATAAGCGATGTCAGAAACTCTCTCCCAAATTCTACGGACCATATCAAGTACTTCAGCACATTGGAGAAGTGGCCTACAAGTTGGCCTTGCCACCTACTGTAAAAATCCATCTAGTTTTTCATGTCTCATGCGTCAAGAAAGTGATTGGGAACAATTGTAGAATTCAAACCAGTCTACCAGAATTGGACGAAGAAGGGTCCAGCTGGCTTCAACCAGAATAGGTCCTAGACACACGAGTCAAGCAACTACGCAGCCGCATGATTAAGGAAGTCCTCGTCAAATGGAAAGACACCTCTCCAGAAGATGCAACTTGGGAGACAGCCACTATTCTTCAGCAGTTTCCACAGCTTCAACCTTGAGGACAAGGCTAGTCTTAAGGGGGAGGGGATGTTAGGGTCCCACCCTAACCCCCTTATTTATGTAATGGGACCATGTCATAGTCAAGAGTCAATAAAGCCCATATTAGAAAATTGTAAGTGGTTAATCCGCAATTAATAACGGAACCACAGTTAGTTGCAAATGGGCCGTAGTATTAGATAGATGGTATTAGTAACACCACAGTATTGGCTCGTGGTATTGCATGTATGAGTAATATATAAAGGATAGAGACTCCCTGCGAGGAGCATCGTGTCTTATTTTTTAATCGAGCTCTACTCTATTAGAGGTTGCCCCCTTGAGGAGGCAAGTGAACATTGCTCTCTGAATAATAAAATCATTGCTATTCTATGTCCTAGGTATCTTTTCTTCACATACTCTGTGTTCTGGGTATCTTTTCTTCGCGTATTCTGTATTTGGGTATCATTTGCAGGTTAAGAGCATAACACTTTCATTCCCCAGTCCAAATATAGCTCCAAGTCAATCATTGTCCCCAAATGGTGCATTTATATCAACAGTATCATCCCCGCCATAGGTTAATTATGTGGCAACCTGTTCCTCACCTACATCAGCTAGCAATTAATTCAGTGATGGTGTACACCATGTACTAGGGGCATTAGAACTAGATTTCTCCTTCATGACCTATTATGAGTTGTGATCATGGAGTTCAAGGATAGTTCATTGTCTTGTGTCAACCTTGTTAAAAAATGAAACAAAGGTTTTGAGGATAGTTCATTTTCTTGTGTCAACCTCATTAAAAAATGAAGCCAAGTGTTCGAGGATAGTTCGTTTTCTTGTGTCAAGCTTGTTAAAAAATGAAACCAAGGGTTTGAGGATAGTTTGTTGTCTTGTGTCAACCTCGTTAAAAAATGAAACCAAGTGTTTGAGGATAGTTCGTTGTCTTGTGTCAACCTCATTAAAAAATCAAACCAAGTGTTTGAGGAGAGTTCCTTGTCATATGTCAACCTTGTTAAAAAAAAATGAAACTGAATCCAAGCATAGTTTTTTGTTTCAAGCTTGTGTAAACATGAAACTAAATTGAAGCATAGTTCCCTATGGTTCAAGCTTGTCTAAAAATGAACCCATTTTCATTTCAACCCTTGTGATTGCCATTTTATCAGCCTCTTTTATCAGATAAGCCTTGGTTGTTTCATTCCATCACCACCATCTTCTTGGCCGATCATACACTTTCACTTGGTTGTTTTACCCTTTTTGAGGAACAGTTGCAATGAGTAGTCATATTAGCCAGCCTATTCACATAAATCAACATGTTTTGAGAAGTTACAACATCATCGGAACTAGTTGCTACACTAGACAGACTCGTTAAACATGAAAAGATTGTCAAGGGCTTGTCTTTTCCAGCTCATTAAAATATTCGAAATGTCATCCCTCCTATATTATTTTATCCTTTTTCTGACCTGAAGGATTACCTTACGAAAAAAGAACTTATGGAGTTTTCTTTTAGTCCCTTTTCAAACTCTCTAAACATCAAAAGGACCAAGTTATACTTGTCATTTAACTCATTAAAACAATAGCGACAAACTTGTCCATATAGATGAGACCCAGTTTCATTGTTGCTAGAGTTGTTAAGATATTAATAGAGATAGGTTTGCTCAAAGGGTGAATTATAGAACAAGCATATGTTATCCTCCTCAAGCTTGACAAAAATAAAGAGGTACTGGTCAGCAATGACTAGGGGAAAAGGGAAAAAGCTTGAAGAAGTTATGGTAGCAAGTCACTCTTGAACATGACACTTTCACTTCATCTCCATTATTGAGTTGGGTTGGGTTATTCCATTCATGGTCATCACACCATTAGTCTTTCATACCATCCATATTTTGGGGTTAAAGCTACCAATTCATCTTGGTGTCACTGACATGTTCAAGAGAATTCATTCAGTTGAGAAATCACCATCTAGTTAATGTCTCATACACTACAATACCTCCAACCTTCATTTTTTCATGACCGCCATTCCTGAACCTTGTGTCATCAATTCATTTTTCACCTCTAGAAATCATTTGCTTCATTTCATGTCGTAGATGTGGGATACATCAACGCCCTCTTACGACAAGTCACTTCTTGTCGACATCAACTCATTATCCAAGAAGTTGACTTACAAACAACCCTTTCAGTGCTTTGAAGCTTGCATACATCAATGGAAAGTTTCTCACTTCCGGTGATAAGTTGACATCAATGACCTTAGACCGAAAGATTTTGTGTGGTGTTCAAAATCGGATCATGTATTCACACCACGTGAATTGTACTATTGTACATTAAGGATCGTTATCATTATCAGTGATTCCTCTCGGATCTGTTAATAGCTCACATCATTGGCTAGTAATCAGGTGACGTCTTTCCATGTTCGACTTCAGAACATCTCTTCACATGGAATGACTTGTACATCGAGCGAAGATTGAACAAGTTTGAAGACCTTGAATCTTGTTTCATCCATCCAGGCTATGATATATTCAAGGACATAAAAACATCAAATGTACAAAGGCTCTACACAGATGGTCATCCTAACCATGGATTGCGACTCGATATCTGTAGGATCACAAGTCGGTATCTACAGATGACTATATGATCTATGTACATGAAATGGAATTTATAAAGCTGAGCATGGGAATGCCTCCCTCAGCTATACCATGAAAAATTATATTATGATGATGTATTTTATTATAACTTGTTCAGGTCACCTTCTAGTTCGAAACTTCAGATCCTCATCATAAAGCATTTCACTTGACATAAATATTTACGACCTCATGCTTTAGGGGGCAATTGTTATAGACATATTTGGGTGCATCAACCCATACTTATATTTTGATGTATTAGGGCTCATCAACCCCTAAAGGAGTTGTTTCATACCCTAAAGGAACATAGTTATCTGAATGCATCATTCCCCAAAAGTTCCATCTGAGAAACCATCCAAAAAATGCCTAAATTGAACTATATTATCAATTGCTCCACTCGCAAAGTGTGATGCATACTGAGTGGTACACTGCCAGGGCGCAATGCATACTATTTAGGCCTTCTATAGGGTGCGTTGGGCGAGGATGGACAAATGTCTGAGACATTTTTAAGTTTATTGCACATGGAATCTTCTAGAAACTTCTCCTATGCCACTTGCCTCTTTGAATTTGCCCAAGGATGAATAAGGGATCTAAGAAAATCCCCAATCCCTTCTCTTGTGGAACCCATTGTAATAATTGGAATGACACTAATCAAACCCCATGGATGACTCACATCCTTCCAAACATCTATAAATGGATCCCTCATCCAAGAGATCCAAGGGCTGGAAAATTGTGAATTGCAAGGAAGTGCTAATAGTTTGTAATTGAGGATAAAGCATTGTATTGTTTGAGTGATATTTCTATTTCATGAGGTGAAGAAGGATTCAAATTTGGGAGGATGATGTTGGATCAGACAACTGGGCTTTAATTCTCCTTTCTACTAATAAATCTCTTCAAGTTTTCTTCCATATGATTATGCAATTGTGAATGTTATCATTTGTGAATGCTATCATTTTTTCATTATATATCTAATTCTGTAATGTTTATGTTGTAATATATCATGATGCTTTGATGGTTCTTTGTTGCTACACTTGTGCAGGTACTCTCCAAACATGTTAAATATGAGGAGGATTTGCAGGATCTCTCAAAGGGGAGAGAGATCAAGCAAGGGGTTAAACGATTGAGTTGCTTTAAATGATTGTTTCTAGGGTAGCTGCCAAACCTAGAGGGTTAGCATTCTTTACGAATACTAGCTTTCCCAGAAACACATACTTATACAGAAAATATAGGGTGAAAATTAGATATCTCTGACACCCTATATTTTCCATTTCCTTTCTGTAATAAGTAGTGACAAAAAGCTACATCAATTTATAGTTTAGAGTTTGCAAATTCATCATCTTATTCCATCTCATTCTGTTTTCATTTTTTATCGTTCCACTTCATTTCACTGTCATATTTCATTTACATTTTATCTTTTTACAGTTTTACCCCATTTCACCCTATTTTTCATTTTATATTACATCTCATTCCATCTCACTATCATAACTCATTTCCATTTTATTTTTACATTCATATTCCATAAGCCATATTTCACATTTCCTTCTTTTGACATTCTCCAGTTAATTCCATTTCGCATCTACTCAATCCTCCGATTGGAGGGAATGATAGAAATTGACTCGGTGACAAATCATTTTTTCCTTAATAGAGAGACATGGTGAATCAATGTGAGCTACCAAAGTGAATATTGGCTTATCGATAAGGGAGGTATTGAGGATGCTTTTGAAAGGGTAAGGGTATATGTCTGCCTATTTCATATGTATGTCTACCGATCCCTATGCTAGACTATCCTACTTTGGTTTATCCTATCCTAGACCACTATAATATACCCTAGCTTAGTCTATCCTACTCTAGTCTAGACTACCTTCTTTATACCATCCTATCCAACTTCAGCCTAGACTAGCCTTCTTAGTCTGCTTCAGCCTACTATATCCTAGGATATCCTAACATTCCCTACTCTAGACTACTCTGCCTAGTATATCCTAACATACATTAACCCACTCTAGCCTAGCCTATTCTAGCATATCATAACCTATCCTAACCTATCCTAACATACCCTAGCCTCGCTTATTCCATCACAACATAGTCTAGAAAAACCTAGCCTAGCATAGTCTACCTAAGCCTAGGCTAACTTTCTCTAGCCTACCCTAAAATATCCTACTATACTCTAGCCTAAACTAAGCTAGGATTGCTTAAGCTAGGTTAGCCTACTCAATCCTAAACTAACCTAGACTAGCCTAACCTAGCATAGCCTAGACTATTCTAACCTAGCCAATCCTAGCCTACTCTAACTTAACCTACTCTCACCTAACATATCCTACCATAGCCTATCCTAATCTACTCTCGCCTGGCCTAACCTAACCTTTCCTACACTAGCCTAACCTAGCATACTCTAGCATAACCTAGCCTAGCTTAACTTAGCCTAGCACAACCTAACCTAGCCTAACTTACTCTAGCCCTAGCCTAGCCTAGCCTAGCCTAGCCTAGCCCTAGCCTAGCCTAGCCTAGCCTAGCTTAGCCTAGCCTAGCCTAACCTAGCCCTAGCTTAGCATACTTTAGCATAACCTACTCTAGCCTATCCTAGCCTATCACACACTACCCTAGCCTAGTACACACTAGCTTATCCTACTCTATTATAGACCAACCTATTGTACTCTAGTTCAGCTTACTCTAACCTACTTTAGCCTAGCCTGCTCTAGCGTAGACTCACCTAACCTTGCTTAACAAACTCTAGCTTAACCTAGCTATCTTACTTTATCCTAGTCTAGCCTAACATAGCTTACTATATACTAGCTTAGCCTATTCTTTCCTAGCATACTCTATTGTAACCTAGCCTAAATAATGCAATTTTAGAGGTATTTTCTAATATGTAATTAAAATAAGGGTATTGTTTAGTATTCCACGAATGCATGTCATATGTTAGTGGTTCGTTAATTGAAACCCCCATGAATTTACACTAACCAAGCCTATCCTACTTTAGCCAATCGTAACTTAGCCTAACCTAGCTTGACCAAGCTTACTCTAGCCTAGCCTAGCCCAGCCTAGTTTAACCTACCCTATCCTAGCCTAGCCCAATCTAGATTAGGATACTTTAGCCTAACTTACTCTAGCCTAGCCTAGCCTAGCCTAGCCTAGCCTAGCCTAGCCTAGCCTAGCCTAGCCTATCCTTGCCTAGCCTAACTTACTCTAGCCCTAGCCTAACCTACTTTAGCATAGCCCACTCTAGCTTAGTCTAGCCTATCAAACACTAGCCTAGCCTAGCCTAGCACACACTAGCCTATCGTACTCTACTCTAGACTGACCTACTATACTCTGGAGTAGGCTTCTCTAACTGAGTTTATCCTAGCCTAGCCTAGTCTTGCCTAGCCAAATATAGCATAAACTAGCCTAGCTTACTTTATCCTGGTCTAGCCTAGTTTATCCTAGCATAGCTTACTCTATCCTATCCTACCCTACCCTAGCCTACTCTTTCCTAACTTACTCTATCCTACCATAGCCTAACCTAACCTAGCCTACTCTTGCCTACTTTAGCCTAGCTCAACCTAACCTAACCTATTCTAGCCTAGTCTATCCTAGCTTAGCTTAAACTAATTTAGCCTAGCCTTTAGTACTCTAGATTAGCATACTCTAGCCTAGCTTAGCCTCTCATAGTTTACTCTACCGTAAACTAGAGTACTCTAGTCTACTCTACCCTATCCTAACTTAGCATAATGTACCCTAGTTTAGCCTATTCTAACATAGTCTACTCTTTCCTAGCCTAGCCTAGCCTAGCCTAGTCTACACAAGCCTAAAGTATTATAGCCTAGCCTAACCTACACTAACCTACCATTGATTATCATGGCCAACTGTTGGGCGTCAGAAATGCCCTCATTTTCAACATATAACATTACCGTTTGTAAAGCATATTCCTACACTTCTACCATATTCATATCCATTTCCCGTAACTCATGCCTTAAACCATGACGATTAACTATCATAGTTTTATTGTGTTTTTAATGTCTTAAAGATTATTTTACCATGATTTACTAATGACGGTTTCACTAAGTTCATTTGTCGTAGAGTTCCATCACCGAAATTATTCACAAGGCAGTTAACCTAGTTACTGCAGAGTTGAGTACGGAAGGAGATTGTTGTAGGTGAAAATATGAATTTTGTGACCAAATGGTGAAGAATATAGACATTTTGAGACTTGCAATGTGCTTAAAATACCCTCTTTCATATAACCCAGAAACTGTTAATATAAATTCATCACCAGAAGGAAGTTAAGGTCAAAACAATTCTTAAGTACAGATGTTAACTACATAATTGTTGAACGTGAACGGTTTTGGTTCTGAACAGTTTTTGAACGGGTCAGCCATGTGGAGGACCATGATTTGCCTAATTTATTTTAGGATCCTTCATGAAGATACATGCATTTGATCGAGGATTGATTTCATGAGCCCATGATAGCCATTTGCTAATAAATTTGCTATGTTAAGATCTTGGTTGGTTTAGCTCTGTTCCATCGACTGTCTTCTTAAAGACCCGATGAGCTGAGATTAGGGAGGAATTATCAGTTTTTGAATGAAAATCTTTGAGTTGTTGTAGATCCTCCTTATTTTAATCAAATACCACTATTCCAGTGATTCAACATGGGCATGTGTTAATTCCGATTATTGTGAATACAGTCACAATGAGTTTTTAGTTTGATTGTGTTAGATTTCCTTTTTATTGCAAGTTTTCTAGGCTTAACCAAGTATGGAAAGGGCTCACCACAACTTCTGATTGAGTTCTTTGTAATTCATAAGTATATCAACTATATTACTGTGTTCACTTTCATTCCAGCAACGCGTGGATTGATTAGAATTTTAGTTTGAATTCATAGATTTTGAATTGATCTCAGTGTGTTTATAATATTTTATGATACTGTTAAAATTGGAAACTAGGGCCAAACTCCATGTGGTTCATCTTATTCATGGCTGATAATATTTTTATTATATTCCTCTCATCGAGAGGTGTAGGATTGATCTAAAGATCATCTGATTCCGATAAGTATTTATGGATATATGAATTTATTTTGATTATTGAATTATTATCAAGCTGACATACAACTCATGTAGGCTCAAAAGCCCAACAGTCGCATCTATTCAAACATCAATAGTTGTGTATGAATACAGGAGGACATTTCCTCATTTGCACTCACTCATCTCATCACATCTCTCGCACATGTGGAAGGAAGTTGTTGAACCTGGAGCTGCAAATGTAGATCCAAACTTTGACCAACATTGACCATCAAACCTCCTCTTCTAAATTGCGGTGTAGGTCCATCCGGACCTCCTATGAAGGCCACATTTTTGGGTGGTGGAATCAAGCTAATCCAATAGTTGTTTTGTGAGATATTGACTGCCCTAGTTTTGATGATGAAGTTGATAATGCTAATGTTGTTGATCTAGGGTTTTCTACTGCTGATATATATCAGATTTATTGTACTATTTCTCTTTGTTGAATTATTGAAGATAAAGGAAGATTTGATCTAAGGGTTTCCCCACACATTGTGGGGTTTGTCCTTGGCTGGCTGCCACATCTTTTTTCTCTTGCCTTGGCTTGTTTTCTCTTGATTGTTTAATGTTCTACGTACAGTTTACTTATGCACCTGTGATTTCTAATGTGTGAATAATAATAAGAAAGATAAGTAAGCTGCTATAAGCATAGAACATACCATAATTTAACATTGAATTAGAGTTGAGGTGAAGACAAATCCTGAGCAAGAGCAAGAGCAATCACCGAAGGGAAGAATCGCAAGGCTATCCTAAAAGAATTATGGGGTCCTCAACACTCTTCTCTGCTGAAGACAAGCTTTGTGAGAAAGCTGACTATCATGGACGGAATATGTATGTTGATCTAACCTTAGAATGTCAAGGAGTGTTGGACCATGTGAGAGGCAATATTGTTGAGCCTCCATCAAATGCACCTATTGCTACCAAGAACAAATGGAAAATCCGTGAATTCAAAACAAAGAAGATCATCCGGGACTCTATCAACGAGCGCTTGGTGTCCTACATCTCTGATCTAAACACCTCCAAGGAAATCTACAATAGACTAGTGAGTTTATTTAAAGTTAATGATGCAAATCAAGTTCTATTTCTTAGAAATAAGTTGAAGGAAATTAAGAAGGCAAAAGATGAGAGTATGCAAGCATACTTTTTAAGGATCACTGAGATCAGGAACAATCTCCTATCTATTGGGGAGACTATTACTGATATGGAAATGGCACTCACAACAGTTGGAGGATTACCATTCGAATGGTATGTGTTCAGGAGTACTCTTTTGAACAATAATGTAATTCCTGGTTTCCAAGAATTAATGGCTAGATGCATTCAAGAATAAACAAGGGTTGAAGAGCAAGAAATGGCCATACCCAAAGGTCCTCCTGCTGCTTTTTCTTCTCATGCTAAGAAAATGAAAAATTTCGGGATTAAATCAAAAAGAAAGGCTGGACATAAAGGTGGAAGAAAAGGATGATGTTACATTTGCAATATAGTAGGTCACTATGCAAGGGAGTGCCTTGATAGAAAGGACTCACACCGGGATGATGATCAAGATCCCTCTCATGACTATCAAAGGAATGAAAAATCTAATAGCAGATGTAAAAGGAGTTTTGGTAATCAAGGAAGAGGAAAACCATTCAAGAAGGCTAGAAATTCCAAGTATGAACCTAACATTGTTGAAAATAAGTAGGATGAATATTATTTATCAGCTGCTCTATCTACCTCTACTCCATTAGACTCAATGGGAGTTTGGATCATTGATAGTGGTGCATCAAGGCACTTCACTGGTTACAAAGAAGTTATCCATAATCTAATAGAGAAGGAAACTAACTTGGAAATTGTCCTCGACGATAATATGAAATATCCCGTGAAAAGGTGTAGGCAATGTCTCTCTTAAATTGATTCAAGGTAATACAATCCACTTATAGGATGTATTATATGTACCTAACCTCAAAAAGAACCTAGTGTCCATCTCGGCAATGGAAGACAAAGGCTACAAGGTTACCTTTAGTGATGGCAAAGTACATATATGGAAAAATAATGTTAAATATGCCTTCACTCTCAGGTTTCGAGTTGATTCATTGTATCAGGTCAGAAGAAGTCCACTAGGTGTCATGTCTTGCGACACATCTCAAGCCTTGATCGAGAATCAAATCGAAAATAAGATCAAGATCTTAATGACTGATAATGGAACTGAATATGAATCTAATGAGTTTCATGACTTTTGTAAAGAGGCTGGAATTAAGAGGGAGACTACTACACCATACACTCCTGAACAGAATGGTGTGGTAGAAAGGAAGAACCATATGATTATGGAAGCTGTCCATGATCAAATACTTCCGAAGTTTCTATGGGCCGAAGCAGAAAACACCATCGTATATGTACAAAACCAATGCCCTCATCAAGAAAGTTCCAAGACTCGTAGAGAAATGTTCACCAGTAAGAAACTTGATGTATCTCATTTTAGAATTTTTCGAACCCCTATATATTTTCATTTGACGAAAGAGAAAAGGAATAAATTGGGTGCATTTGGAAAGAAAGGGATCTTCATGGGATATGATGAAAATACTAAGGGCTATAGAATATATGTAGCTGGTGAAAGGGAATTCGTGATTAGTAATGATGTCGCCTTTGATGAAGATATGGCCCTCAGCAAGATGAACAATCTTCCTATAGTAAGGAGCTCTCAGAAAGCTGGCACCAGGGAACCACAAGAAAAAGAGTATGATGAGACATTTGTACATGTTACCATACATACCACCATCCACTCGATCATAGCCCTTGTAGCTTCACAAGGATGGAACCTACATCAGATGGATGTCAAGACCGTGTTCTTGCATGGTTTGATCAAGGAATAGGTCTATGTGGAGCAACCCGAAGGATTTGAGATTTATGATTGAAAATGACAAACCTCTTCCTTTATTTTAAGGTTGAAGATGAAAAACCTCTCATACTGGTGTTGTATGTGGATGACCTCTTCCTAACAGGAACAGACCCTCTTATTCACAAACGTAAGAGGGAGTTTGCTTCTAAATTTGAAATGAAGGATATAGGACTGATGCATTATTTCCTAGGACTTGAAGTATGGTAGAAGCTAGGGGAAATTTTCCTATCTCAAGGAAAATATGTGCTGAAGATATTGGAAAGATTTGGTATGGTAGACTGCAAGCCTGTAACTACCCTGATGGAGCTTGACTTCAAGAATTTAAGTGGTACTACTGCTGGACCTATTTTACGAAATTCTACCGAGTATTGGCAACTCATCGGAGCATTAATGTTCTTAGTGAACTCCTATCTAGACACATGCTTTGCAGTGAACACAATGAGTCAACATATGGTTGAACCTCACCACATAAATTGGATTGGTACGAAGAATTCTTTGAGATATCTTCATGGCACAATCACTTATGGGTTAAGATACACTACTAGAGATGTTAGACTACTCGGATATACTAATGCTGATTAGACAGGCAATGTGGAGGAGCATAAGAGCACTTTTGGGTGTTGTTTCTCATTGGGATCTACTTCGATATCCTATATGAGAAGGAAGCAAAAGTCAGTGGCTTTGAGCACTACCAAAGCAGAATATATTATTGCTAGCATGGCCTCCTGGCAGGCAGTCTGGTTGCGAAAGCTCTTCAGTGAGTTGTTTGGATTTACATTAGATACCACCATGATCCTATGTGACAACCAGAGTGGGATTTGTTTGTCAGAGAATCCTGTATTTCATGATCACTCCAACCATATCAATATCAGGTATCACTATATTGGAGATAAGGTATAGAGAGGAGTTATAAGGCTCCAACATATCGGTACATATGAACAAGTTGCCAACATTCTGACAAATCCCCCAGGGAAAGTCAAATTCTTAACTTTCCGAGAATAGCTTGGTGTTGTTCAAAGACCCTTTGATGAGGGTCCTATATGATGCATTGAGCTCTGGGAGCTCCAAGGGGGTGTGGGGTACTTCTTGGAGCGACATATGACCATAGGGCGATTCACTATCCCCTAGTGGTGTACATGTACACCACGTGGTGACTATGTAGTAGGATGATTGGTTCCCTTGTGAGGTCTAGATGATGTATTCTCCATGATGATTATGCAGCAGGATGATTAGTTCTCCTATGAGGATGAGATTGATTAAGTTCTCATGTCATGGCATCCTACCCATGTAGTTAGAGACTCATGGGAAGTACCTCTCATCTGATAAATGAGTAGGGAAATGAAGTTACAGACCATAGTAGTGCTGATGGATGCATCGTTGTATCTACCATACTCCCTACACTAGGATGACCTTCATTGATCTGGGACCAATGATACTGGTTTGGGACCAGTGGTAGGAGTTGTACCCACTATGATCTGACTTCGAGTCGGTTGAGACTGGTTTGGGACCAATGGTACATACTTTGAGACTGACCTCAAGTCAGTGCAGGACTCATCTAGGACCAGTGAGAGTGGTACATACTATGAAACTGACTTCGGGTCGGTTGAGACTGGTTTGGGACTAGTGGTACACTCTCTGAGACTGTGATACTAGCCTAGGACCAGTTGTAGGAGTGGTACATACTATGATGTGGACTTCTGGTCAGTTGAGACTGGTCTGGGACCAGTGGTACACACTCTGAGACTGACTTTCAGTCAGCAGAGGATGATACTGGTCTGGGACCAGTGGTAAGAGTTGTACTCACTATGACACTAACTTCCGGTTGGTTGAGACTGGTCTGGGACTAGTGGTACATACTCTAGGACTAACTTTGAGTCAGTATAATACATCCTTGATCATTTCTTCTACTTCATAATTTGGACAAAAGCAGAGTAGAATAGAACAAAGCAAAGTAGAGCCAAATAGAGCAGACCAGTATAGATCAGTACAGGGTAGAACAAGACAAAGCAGAACATGTAGAATATAGCAGAGCAAGGAAAGGGTCAAGTTGTACAAGGTAGTGCATTTGATGGATGAATAGTAGCGACCGACAAACATATTGTAGATGGAGATATCCCTAGTTGAGAGGGAGTGTTAAAATCAGAAATTAGGTCCAAACTCCATGTGGGTCATCTTATTCATGGCTGATAATATTTTTATTAGATTCCTCTCGTCAGGAGGTGTAGGATTGATCTAAAGATCATCCACTTTTGATAAGTATTTATGGAGATATGAATTTATTTTGATTATGGAATTATTATCAAGCCAACCTACAACTCATGTAGGCTCAAAAGCCCAATAGTCGCATCTATTCAAACATCAACAGTTGTGTATAAATAGAATAGGACTTTTCCTCATTTGCACTCACTCATCTCATCACATCTCTCACACATTTGGAAGGAAGCTACTGAACCTGAAGTTGTAACTGCAGATCCAAACTTTCACCAGCATTGACCATCAAACCTCCTCTTCTGAACTGCACTGTAGGTCCATCTAGACTTCCTTTGAAGGCCACATTTTTTGTTGGTGGAATCAAGTTTATCTGACAGTTGGTTTGTGAGATATCGACTACCCTAGTTTTGATGATAAATTCGCTAATGCCAATGTTGCCGATCTAGGGTTTACTACTGCTGATATAAATAAAATTTATTGTACTATTTCTCTCTGCTAAATTATTGAAGATAAAAGAAGATTTGATCAAAGAGTTTCCCCACAAATTGTGGGGTTTGTCCCTGGCTGGCTACCACATCTTGTGTCTCTTGTCTTGGCTTGTTTTCTATTGATTGTTTGATGTTCTATCTGCACTTTACTCATGCACATGTGATTGCTAATCTGTGAATAATAATAAGAAAGACAAGTAGATTGCTATAAGCATATAACGTACCATATTCAATATATATTGTGTGGATCTGGTTTTGAAACTACACTCTATTCATTACATTGTCTGCCCAAATTCTTCCACAGAGTAGTGCTCTATCTCTTATGAAAAAGTTGTGTTGTTTTAAGTATCAGTGAAACATCTATACACAGAACCTTATTCGAATGATTTCATGCATGTGTGTCATCAATTCATGAACTATAGTGAGAGTTTCTCAGTGTGCTTTCGTTAGCCAGTAGTGAGTTTGATTGAATGTGTGAATTGTGAATCCCTAGATAAATTCAATGACTATTACAAATAGCGTACATATTGATTATTTTCATAATTCCTCTAAGATTACATTCAAGATTTGAAAGTTGCTTTTGGGTGCATGAATTGTCTTTTGAGCATTTGTATTTTTCGAGTTATAGGATAGTATATTGGAAGCTAACCCCTAAGTTAAAATTTGAATCCAACAGTAGTGATTTCATCTTTCGAAGCAGCTGTTGGCATTATGTTTCAAGTGTTGTCCTTGATGGCAACTCACTCAGAGGTTGGTACAGGTGATGGCAACTTAATCAGAGGACAGATCTCGGTACAGCAGGACAAGAAAGAGATATACGCAGGTTTATCAAGGAGAAT